>CM067342.1:57644832-57654832 GCA_034190875.2 Urechis unicinctus
CACTCATCATGGCCTGTGTGAAACTGTATCGCCGAGGATTGCGACTGTAAAAAATGATGCCCAGCATCATAGCAAGCCGAGCGTTCCTCTTTTGGAGCGCCTCCTCCTCGGTTAGAAATCTACACAGTCAAAGGAGCAGACTTTGTTAATATTCACAGCAGCACCACGATCGGTCAGGGTTAAATCAAAGATCTTGTTATAATAAGATACCCGACTCGGACGTTTCCGTTGTGAAGCTAAAAAGATCGATCTGCGAAAATACCGCTGTATTTCTAAAATTTACAGAATTTTCGATAGAGCCGGTACAAAAAACAAAAGCCTATTACTATTGGCACCTTTTAATCGATTTGTGTGGCGATTTATTCACTACAACATTTTTTATGTACATCTGAACGAAGTCGCATAAATCTACCATAGGCCTAGCCCAGGTCGGACGGTGATATACTTATATACTCAAACGTCCAGTAAGGCTAGGTCTACCCCCGTTTTAGCCCCAGTCGGACGTTAAGACTACCCCTATTTAATTCTAAAATATTAATCTGAATGATATTGCTTCTGTCATTAGTGTGGTCATCTTTGAGATGGAATATACGAAGTTGATTTAAAGACATGCTCATATTTTGAAACTTGAATGATTTCCCGATTGAATGATATTTGAATGGTCACCCATACGTACCTCTACCGAATCAACAAGCTGCATTGTCAGTTGATGGGGTGCCCTGTGCAGACGTATTATGTAGTACTGTTTCACGTATTCTTGGTTTTTTTTAATAATGATATAATAATGCATTATTTCAGCATATACTAAAAACATCGATGCAGCATGAATCAAGTCATATATGTATATATATATATATATATATATACGTATATATATATATATATACATATATGTATATATATATATATATATATGTATATATCATATAGCATGAATCTAGTCATCAACAACTGTGAGTGTATATATATATATATATATATATATATATATATATATATATATATATATATATATATATATATATATATATATATATATATATATATATATATATATATACACAAGTGAAATGAGATCATCAGCATGCGTTAGAAGATTAACAACAAGCTCACTAAAACTACAGCTAACACTACAATTATTTAAATCAGAGCTCAATTTATCCATATAAACATTCAACAGACTGGTTGACAATATGCCTCCCTGTCTTATGCCATTAGACACACCAAATCAGCCAGACATAGCTCTGGCCCATCAAACACACACATCTGACTGGAGGACAATATATCCAGGGACACTTTTGTTCAACAAGCTCCCCCCACCACCACAATCTAAGGTGCAGTAGTGCTATTTACTGGTATGGAATTATGATGGTATAGTCCTTTTACATATTCCATATAGGGCTTTCAAGGATTTTACGGAAATCTACACATACAACAGCAATCAACACAAATAAGAGAACAGATTTTACTGTGTGGGAAAATTTCAACGTCTAACGATTTTGTCTCTCCTTATGGTCTCTTAATTTACGGTTAGCCTCTCTCAGGGAATGATGCAACCTGATGTTTACAATAACACATATTAGTGCAACATGGCACTTGCATGATTAACATTTTAATTGCTGTAATGGGACCTCTTCAGCAAGAATGGTTACAACCCTGGCTCTCACTTGCTTACAGTATAATACTGTGTCAATGCAGTAATGTTCCTCAAGCCCGCATAGTGCATCTACTAGTGATTTGCTTGAGACAATGAGCCCTTCCCTTGCACGTATTCTTCTGGTGAACAAAATCATATGCAGGGTCCAGTCAAACATATTCGCAAGTCATAACGAAGTTGGTTGGTTGCTTTGCGTCGAGTAGCTTCCACAAAAGTAGGGCGCTGCCTACACGGTGTCACGGAATTTGTCGGGCGAATTGCCGAGTCGGGTATCTTATTATAACAAGATCTTTGGTTAAATCCGATGGAAGTGTAAGATAGGAATAGATAGGAAGGGAAATTATCAAGTTCATTCAATGATGGACAGAAGACTAAATAGCAAAGAGAGACGGTACTTGCCTTCTTTCGTTGCGCGGTCCTCTGGTAAATTGCCGAGCCAGTACTTTAGTTGATGACATTGCTACCTCCAGCACTTTGACCAGCAAAGGAAGTGTGGTACTTGCTTCCTCATGGATGTCATGCCAGGAGAAAACGTATAGCCTCTCCTTTGAGACAGGAGACTGCAGGGATCAGATGGGACTAGTTCCATTGGACCTGGCCTGTGCCATCTCGCTTCGTACTTCCTGGGCCGCTAAAGTGTGAAGAACAGCCTTGGCAGCCGAAGAATTTGAAATAAGGGTCCGAAATGCCTTGACATATTGACTGACATCAATATACGACTCAGCCCGATCCTTGAAGGATGACTCAGGTGTCGTTGGTGTAGCTGTTGGAGCTGCAGAATGGCTTGATGGGTCAGCACGGGCTCCTGATGATGAACGCTTGGAAGGTGGTGCCTTTGTTGGGGTGCTGTCTGGGACCAACCTCCTGGGCCGCTTAGGGGTGTGTGTGGACCGTTTAAAGACAGTACGGAGGGAAAAGTCGTTGCAGCAATAGCCGCAAATATTCTGCTTGGCTGGGCTGCTCAGACCAGGGAAGGCTTTCCGTGCTGTATATGGGGAGACAACAGTAAGCACCCTATACTTGAGATGGATCCCCTCCGGCCACTCATCACCACAGCTGGCACAGCGCGAAATCTGTTACCATAAAATAAGCCAATTCATAAATCAATGTAGAAAATCGTACCTCTCACATTTGACAATATCGAGCATCGGTGGCAGTAATCGTGGAGTAATAATTCCAGGGTGTTTGTTTACTAAGCTTCATGCACACAAACTTCAAGTAAATAATGCTATAACCATCATAATGTGAAATCAAATTGCGGTATCATTAATAAATAAATATCAATACTCTTCTCTCTAATGATATGGAATGCACAAAACCCCAAAATTGGCAAATAGTTACCGAAATTGAAATGAAACGAGATCATGAAATTTTTGCCTATGTCCTCGCCAGCATTTTTCCATCTGTATTATCGCTCTTTAGTTCGAAACAGACTTATTATGCAGCTGAATAAAGGAGAGGAAAAGGCAACTCAATGGGAAAGTTGTTAGCTATACATCTAGTATATATTGACTCACCTGTGAAAATTATTATCAGACAGATGATGACAATAATAGTACGATTACAACTCAGCAAATTCCACGCGGTCGTTTACGACAACGACATGCAAGAGACTGTTTGTTGACACCGGAAGTTGCAGGGAATTCTTCCCACCAAAATTCGGAGTGGAATTTCGCCAAAAATCTAGGAATTAATCGAATATCAAGTGTTCTCCCGGATAATGGTAAAAAAACCATAGCAATTAAATTCAGTCAATGCTTTAAATTCTTCTCAGTACGTATTTTTAACGTGATAGATTAAGCATGTTTGTCAATCTACCGATAAACGTTGGGTTTTCCTGTTAGACCAACAAGGGAGTGCCCGGTCGATGTTGGTCTGTTTGGCTATCTGACCCTGGTCTGCTATGTGTGTATATAACGTACCAGAAAACCAATATTTCCGAGTCTTGGCAATGTCATCTTACATTAATAATTCATATTCAATATCTGACGAAATGGTTTTGAAGCAAGGGAAATCGCCTGAGGGATTGTATAATGACGGAGCAATTCCCAGAGGACTCCATAGACGCTGGTGAGGCGTTTGCATTATGATGTATGCGCAAACAATACGCAGCTGCTCTCAGTGGACCTGAGGCACCATTCCCAGAGGCATCAAAGCTGTATTTTATGCCTCATTCATGTAAGACATAATGTTTAGTGGAAATAACCATAGCAGCAATCTCAAGCTCCAGTGAAAACGAAGAAGGTAAACAGTGACCGGCGGGTTGAGCCATCAGCCTAAAAGAACCATTTACATTTGGAAACAAAGTACAAAGCCAATACATGCGCTAAACTGCTGCAATATTGCGTACATTGTATGATATATTATACATGACCGTGGTGCTAACATCACATCTTATTGCTTCCCCTAACATCACATCGTATTGCTTTCCTTTCCATCACTCTGTATGTTAACCCTTTGTGACGCACCGTATTGCTGCCTCTACCACTGCACAGTATTGCTGACTCTAACACCACGCGGTATTGCTGCCTCTATCACAACACAGTATTGCTGCCTCTACCACTGCACAGTATTGCTACCTCTAACACAACACCGTATTGCTGCCTCTACCACAACACAGTATTGCTACCTCTACCACAACACAGTATTGCTGCCTCTACCACACAGTATTGCACCATATTGCTACCTCTACCACAACACAGTATTGCTACCTCTACCACAACACCGTATTGCTGCCTCTACCACCACACAGTATTGCTGCCTCTACCACAACACATTATTTCTACATCTAACACGACACCATATTGCTGCCTCAAACATCGATGTTTTGACATCACAGCGAAGTAAAAACATCATTTGACTTGACTCTCACATATACTCGATGATCTTGCCTCGATACTTACTCAGGAATCTGATTCACTAGTCTGATAAGAATAAGCAAACAGCATGGGCGTAGTGAAATCATCCTCAATGCCTTTATCACCAGTTCAAGAGAGCAGCGCAGAATACATCTCAAGAAAGGAAACCTATTTATGACATGGTTCCTAGATATTCCAGAATGTTGCCGCGCTTGGCAAGCATACTCCGGGATCAGTCGTCATCGTGAAATAATGAAGCTGCATGTATATCTTATTAGGACGCGGCGCTTAACCTTTTTGAATATGTTGGAACGCAAGCTTACAACACACTTCTTCCCTTGATTAGCACCTGGTCTGCTTTCACCTGATCTGTTTACCTGTATCTAGGTTATCTTAATGTGTGCTGTAGGTATTGAGCTGCGCAGAACGGAGCTGCGAATCAATGCTATATATAAATACAAATTATGAAAACTGGAATCAAATGATGCAAAGTGGTGATGTAAATAGTTTGAGTTATCGGAAGATTAAGCAAATGAACAACAAATCTAATCAGCACAGGTCAATTTATTAATGAAAATATTCCTATAACACTAACATTGATAATAATTGTGGCCAGTTTCTACTGATGACATGAATTTACCTGGTGATTGGCGCCAAAGGTTTCGCAGTTAATGAGTATAAATATAGAAAACACTCAAGTTCTATAACAGAAAAGCGATATCCAGAAGAAGACTAAAAAGAGACATTCAGATCTCCTTACTGGAGAATGCTATCACTAATTTCAACCCACCAGCAGCACATCTGGTGGGCAGAACAAAACGTTCTATTTTTCGAGGCCATTCCATCTATGGCAACATTCGTATACTTCTAACCAACTGCAACACCAGTCGCTTTTACTATTATTATGCTTATACTTAGCACGCGAATAGATAAGGTGCTGGTATTTGTTATGCAATATTATGTAGTTTGTCTGTGACAGATGCCCAGCACTAAATTCAGTCCCGTACAGGTACGTCACACCAAACAGTGTCTTGTACAAACCTCAATTTCGCCTATGTGGCAATTATTCAATTAACAGATCAGCGAGAATCACTGCTATTTACAACGCTTCGCTGCAACAAGAAGCCCAGTCAATGGTTGTATCATATTGACATTACGGACATGAGACGACACAGCATAATCTACAAATCGTCTGTCACATCACGCCAATAAGTAAAACCAAAAAGCACGTAATGATAAATTGCTTGTTGATAGTTGTAGGTAACAAGACGTCGACCAGTAAGCTAATGACGCCGAACATGTCGCAAACGAGTCCATGAGGTCGTCTCATGTAACATTACCACCTGCACAGTTCGCAGTAAATGATGCACATTCAACATAACAGATAATTAATCCTAAAAACAGTACACGAATTATTCCGAATGCTAAATATAGTAATATGCTGGACAAATGAATAAACTGTCCATCTTGTCAGTATGGGAGATATCGCAAACAAATGCCTAATGTTTTTTCGGCCGGCATGAAATACCAATCAAGTTTAACATACCAGGATATATATTGACAATAGTCAGATGTGGTGGCCAGTATTCCATGTCATTTTCAGATAACCATATATTGCAAACATTCAGGTGATGAAAGCCACCCATAACTGACCAAACTTGATTTGTCATTTATTTTCAATGAATGATTGATTTCAACCAATGATATTTCTTCCCAATCAAGTCTTTCTCAAATCATTCATCATTGCTTCATTGCTCACAGTAGGTTACAAAACTGAGGACCTAGTTTTTCGGCATTTGTGATTTCAAACTAAATAAGACCCTGCTCTCAGCGTAGAAAATGCATCTATCCTGGTCCTTAGCATATGGGCCAGGTTGTGCCACAGAGTCTAGATCTCTGGAGTCACGTTATATCACAATACAGCAACTGACGTCTGCTGCCTACGTCACTTAGCGTCACAACCGAGTGTTTGCTTGTTGCATTAAGCACCGTGTCACCATTCATTGACTTGCAGACGTAAAGCACCTGTCATCACGGTATTCTCATCTAACAGCACCTATCCCCACAGATACAAACGCTCGTATTTGACCGCTTGTTACTTGGTGCTAGTGAACTATTTCGCATCAAAGTGATCGCGTTGATTGAATGTAACAGACGTCAGAGCGTGCAGCAATCCAACAAGAAACAGTCTGGGTGAAGTGCGTTATGATGAATCACAGCATGTAGAGCTGTTGCAACATTCCCCATTACTCATTACTCCTGACAGCTGCAAAAATTTATAATTTACCCATTCTGTCTGATACAATCACTCGCCCTTAAATGCCTATTACATTGCCACTGCTACAATGCAAAGGCCTCTTAATGCACTGGGACGAGGCATGTACAGCCCACCTACACCATAAAGGCGGCATAAGTTGTTTTCAAACGTAACTCAATGAAAAATGTTCCACTTTTTTTTCACATACATTGTTGTGTTACTAACCTTGAATGTTCTTAATTCGACGTTACTTAACAGACATTAGGGACCCGTGAATGTATTGTATTTGGACCTCCGTGTGATGTGTGTTATAATCCAGATAGTCTGTTAGTTCCTGAGAACAAGCTGCTCACATAAATGTAACTATTGTGGTGTATTTTCAATATTGTACCAAGTTGTCATTTATTTAATCTTGCAATACTTGGATCAAAACTGTCCATTTATCTGCGATATTTAACCCATGAATTCACCTTATTGGTCATTACCACACTCAAACAATTGCTCTTATTACATTGCAGATAGCCACTAAGCGCAAGCCGTTCCTCTGACCATTCACTAGAAGTAATCTTAGTGTGTTGACAAAGTATGACATCCAAGGAAATGGCCAGGTGTCGAGCATCTCACCTGTGCGATTCTGTTGACTTGCGCGTACTTGCAATGTATCCAATTTCCGCGGCTTCAATAGGACACAACAGAGTATATGTCAATACAGTAACAATGCGTTACCTAAAAGGGGCCAAGCTTATGTCAGCTTCCTACGTATCCTTAGCAACAACAGCAAATGGTACAGCTGCATGTTGTCATATATCCGGCAAGTATCCTCTACCATACGGACAAATATTAACAATAATCGATGCTATGTCGTATGTCGTTTATTTTACATGAACAATTTAGTGCAGCAACTGCAATTGTTGGATCTGTGGGAAGAACAGACACAATGTCAAATCTAGCGTCATATGATTAACCAGGAACATACATATCTCCACACCTGTAATGATACACCGACTGATTCCAAGACAAGCTGCTAGAAGCTGTTCAATGGCTGGTTATTCTCCAAGCCACTAGGAGCTGTTCAATGGCTGGTGATTCTACAAGTCACTAGAAGCTGTTCAATGGCTGGTGATTCTACAAGCCACTAGAAGCTGTTCAATGGCTGGTGATTCTACAAGCCACTAGAAGCTGTTCAATGGCTGGTGATTCTACAAGCCACTAGAAGCTGTTCAATGGCTGGTGATTCTACAAGCCGCTAAAAGCTGTTCAATGGCTGGTGATTCTACAAGCCGCTAAAAGCTGTTCAACGGCTGGTGATTCTACAAGCCACTAGAAGCTGTTCAATGGCTGGTGATTCTACAAGCCGCTAAAAGCTGTTCAATGGCTGGTGAGAGTGGAAATCCCACGATGATCAGTTTGAGTTGATCTCGTGTCGTTTTGATTTCTTTGCTTCAACACATACCAGAGTTGTGGAGGTAAACCCTCTTCTCAATCTTCTCAACCGCCGCCACACAGTTTGGGATCTTGGAAGTGATCCGACTAGCATGGTGAGTGTTGTTACCAAGGTTACTTTGCAGGATAACCTTTCTTACATATGACATTCTAAGCTTTCATGTCGTGTTGTTACGTGGCGCACTTTATTTACAATGATGGCTACCTAATTCCTAACGGTGATTGGCACCAGGGCAAAATTAACATTGAGCGCCCTGTCAGTGAATGTCAACCATTGACTACCAATTAGGAAGCCTTAAACCATTATATAAAATCAGTTTTATTAAAAAAAACATCTTATTGTTTTTTACAAGAGTTCAGTTAATGTTCGTCTGATCATCGGGATAACATTATTGCCGCTATGCCATGGAATGTACAGTCGATTTCAGCGCTATCACCTATCACCCTACGAGTAGTTACATTGGTTTGAATACACAAAAATTAGAAAAGATTAAGTATTTTAGTTTAAACAATTTGCAAGCTGCGAGTAGTAATATTGGTTTGAATACACTAATTAGAAAAGATTAAGTATTTTAGTTTAAACAATTTGCAAGCTACGAGTAGTAATATTGGTTTGAATACACTAATTAGAAAAGATTAAGTATTTTAGTTTAAACAATTTGCAAGCTACTTGTTTCAAATAAATGTTTGTTTTGCATTGGAGATGTACTCACCGGTATGTGTCAATTAAAATCAGATGGTATTTGATGAAAGATAACCGTATCAAAACTACACCCAGCCGAACACTCCTGCCAGCTAAGGACTAGCATTTCTTCATGGAATTCATTCCGCATGACCTTCCCCTATACCACTGAATATAAAGAAACAATGAATGATTCTCAAAGCCTAACTCTTCCTGATTCCCAAAGCCTATTACTCTTCCGCTCAATGTCCACTGATTCCTATGAATGAGCGCTCCAGTTGATTCTGTGACGCTGCATCCGCTTAATGAGCACTTGAATAGTGCAGTTGATGGTTGTGATGAAGTGAGCGCTCGCTGCAGTTGATGCCTGTGAATGAACGCTGCAGTTGATGCTTGTGAATGAGCGCAGCAGTTGATTCCTGTGAATGAGCGCTGCAGTTGATGTCTATGAATGAGCGCTGCAGTTGATGGTTGTGAATGAGCGCTGCAGTTGATGCCTGTGAATGAGCGCTGCAGTTGATGCCTGTGAATGAGCGCTGCATGAGTACGGCCAATCACGACAAATAGCAGGACTGGAAAAGTATTTACAGAGTTTAATTCGATATTGCATCCGTAAGTATCTGCATTAAAGCGATGTGCATCCAATGAAAGTGGCCGTTTAGACGAGGTCATCTAGCTCCCGTTACCGTTTCGGGTAGGGTCTACATTTGTTCTGCATGAAAATTACTTGCAGCTATGTGCCTTAACATCAGTCATAGTCTTACGACTAGAGCGCTATCGCCCCTGCCTGCCCTGCGCGATCAGCCCTTATGTATCCCGATTAGGTCCACGCGTTTCCAGCACAAAACGCGCCGGGCATATGACCATTGAGGAGCCGTTGATCAAGACAGAACATTATTCGTCCAGATATCGTCCGAAGACGTCGATAGAAGTAGACTTCAAATATGTGTATAAACGGTTGGTTGAAGTGTTCTATTAGCGAAAGCGATGTTTGTGCTTAAATGCTTCACAACACGCATATTGCGACATCTTTGTTTGTATCAATGTATAGATCAGTTTAAATATTAAACGGGGAGAACGACACACAAGAGACCAGCGATAAT
>CM067342.1:57659832-57767332 GCA_034190875.2 Urechis unicinctus
AAGCGATCACCGTAGAGCCAATGTCCTCCTGCAGGTCATGAAATTACTCCATCATTTAGGCCGAATTACTATTTTAGCTGTTTGTAAAGATTGCGAACAATATTTTGATACGGATATATTTGGCGTTGAGAAGGAAAAGAAACAAACGACGCTGCTGATCGGTAGCTTGAATTTTGAACTTCGCTTACCTGCTGATTGCTAACCTTTATGGTTTGTGCCATCAGCTCCGTGCTTATTTTGGCGCGAGCTTGATTCAGATCTGAGTAATTACAGACGCATGAAATAAATGAAATACATCAGGTAAGTTCAACAGCAGCGATTACATCCATTATACTACACTCTTAACCCAATCTAGTCAAAATGACTAGCTAACCTGGTCACTCAGCTATCGAAGTTAGTCAAACTCTGTAACGACTAATCACATGGTCAAATCGACTTAGCAACATAGTCACATTGACTAGCAAGGCTGATCAGGTGTTATTTGACTAGTTACCTAGTCAATTTGACCACCCTGAGAGCGTTATCTTCTCTTTGTTGGGAGACCGCGATGCGCGGATCACACGGGTTGGTTACATAACCACAGATGCGCGCCGCGGCATACCGGAAGCTTGACCTTTGCGGCGGTTCTTTAACCAGTTGCTGCAGGAAATTGGAAATCTTCAGTTGAAATTTTCTGACAATCGCCTCCATACTATTAGGTGAGAATATTAAATAGTTTTCTGTATTTTTGTATGTATTGTCGTGTACCATTGCTGGTATCAGTACTAACGAGTGCTTAGCTTCAACCATAACTCTACTACGTGTTTTAGAATGTCGCAACGCAGGACGACACCAGCAATAACATCTGTTGGAGAAGCTGTGGATGTAACAGAGGTCATGGCCATGGGCATGCTGATGGCCGCCATTTATGTGTTTATGTGCCTTACCACCTATCGACCAAAAAGACGTTTCGTTATGTACAGAAGGTGATGCTGATCGTTGATGATGAGGCTAAAGACCCAGTTGATGCGAAGCTTCTTTGTGTCAGGGCTAGTATTAACAAGGGCATGCATGTAAGTGTTTATATACAATAAAGTCTACTTGTTTTGCATATTATGTTGTCTGACTTGTTTTTACACTGGTTCTCACACTGGTTCGACCTTTAATCATAGTCAAACTGACCTTCATTCATAGTCAAACTGACCAATCTTCTAGTCGGTCTGACTAAGTACAATAGTCATTACTACTTACGCTATAGTCAATGTGACTAATGAGATAGTCATAGTGACTAATAGATTAGTCATATTGACCACTCTTTACTTGACTAGGTAGATTAGTCATTTTGACTAATCAATATTTGACTAACTGCATTAGTCAAATTGACTAACACATTAGTCGTTTGGTGGACAGTCAATATGACTAGCCAAGTTAGTCAAGTTGACTAGATTACATTAAGAGTGTACGCAATCACAGCACCACTCACATCAACCCTACACCTCATCACAGCAGCACTCACATCCACCAAACAAATACTTCACAGCACCACTCACATCCACCAAACAAATACATCACAGCAGCACTCACATCCACCAAACAAAAACATCACAGCACCACTCACATCCACCCTACAAATACATCACAGCTGCACTCACCTCCACCCTACACCTCATCACAGCAACACTCACATCTACACTACACCTCATCACGGCAGCACTCACATCCAACCTACACCTCATCATGGCAGCACGCACATCCACCCTACACCTCATCACGGCAGCACGCACATACACCCTACAAATTCATCACAGCTGCACTCACATCCACCCTACACCACATCACGGCACCACTCACATCCACCCTACACCTCATCACGGCAGCACTCACATCCACCCTACACCTCATCACGGCAGCACGCACATCCACCCTACAAATACATCACAGATGCACTCGAATCCACCCTACACCCTATTGTCTTTTCATGCTGCCCCCTAACGGATCACTAGCTGAAAACGGGTGGGCAAAAGGCACCCCAGGAGTGAAGGAAATATCTGTTGATTGCTATGAGCTTGTGTAAGAAAACTGTTTTAAGCCTCATTATTGCCGTTTTCCTTCGTTGGTGACATCTTATAAAGCATCACTAACGAAACGATTGGAATAACAAATGTTGATGTAATTATGTCCAAAAAAAAGGAATGCCTGTCAAATGATTTCTCCAAATCAAGCCTTGTTGGGAATGCAACACTCAAAGCATTCACCTGCCTGTTTTCACTTAACAGGTCGCCATATTATGCCCTAGGATCCTGATACATATATATTTGTACAGAAAACAATGTGTCTACCTGATCAACTTGCAAACCCGGTATATATCGTGCATTAGGAACGATCACTACCCAGAGGGAATAACGCATTAATGGTAATATTGTATGCTTAGATTTACTGTCCTGTACGTTTGATGGTGGTAAAAGAGATGAGCTCCAGTGTCAACCAAAACATCATCCCATTACTGCAACTATCATCACAGAACGCTGTTGCCTCTAACATCACAACGTATTGCTGCAATTAACATCGCAACTTGTCACTGTCAATAACATCACAACGCATCGGTGTCACTATCATCACAACGTAACACTGCCGCAAACATGACACAGAATTGCTTCAATAAACATCACGCCGTATTGTTTCTCCTAGCATCACTCAGTATTGCTTTCCATAGAAACTCTTTTTATGGCTGCCACTAACATCACAACGTAACACTGCCACAAAAAATCACACCTTATTGCTTCCCCAAACATGACTGTATTGCTTTACCTTAAATCGCATGCTCCCCATTTCATCACACCGTTTTACTTCCCCTAACATCACGGCGTATTGCTACCCCTGACATGACACCTTATTTCTTCCCCTTTCATCACACCGTATTGCTTTCCTTAGCATCATACCTTATTGCTTCCCTTAACATCACACCGTATTGCTTCACTTAACATCACACCATATTGCTTCCCTTACATCACACAGTATTGCTGCCTCTGACACCACGCCGCATAGCTACCTCCAACAAAACACCGTATTGCTGCCTCTGACACCACGCCGCATAGCTACCTCCAACAAAACACCGTATTGCTGTCTCTAACACCGCTGTTTTGACATCACATCGAAGTAAAAACATCATTTGACATGACTCTCAGATGCACTCGATGATCTTGCCGCAAACCTGGTTCATTAGTCTGATAAGAATTGCTAAACACATTGGCGTAAGGAAATCATCCTCAAAGCTATTATCATTAGTTCTTAAGAGAGCAGCGCAGAAGACATCTCAGGAAGGAAACCTATTTCTGACATGGTTCCTAGATATTCCAGAATGTTGCTGCGCTTGGCAAACATACTCCGGCATCAGTCGTCATTGTGAAATAATGAAGCTGCATGTACATCTTATTAGGACGCGGCACTTGACCTTTTTGAATCTGTTGGAGCGCAAGCTTACAACGCACGACTTCTCTAGATAAGCCCCTGATCTGCTTTTACCTGATCTATTTACCTGTATCTAGGTTATCTTAATGTGTGCTATAGGTATTGAGCTGCGTAGAACGGAGCTGCGAGTCAATATACAAATAAATGGTTATGTGTTAGAGTCGATTGGAATCAAATGATTTTTAAGCAAATTATATTTGCAAAACAAAACCATGCAACTAGTACAATACAGCATAATGCAAAATGATGATGTAATAATTTGAGTTATCGGACAATGAAGCAAATAAACAACGAATCTAATCATCACGGGCCACTTGCAAATCAACTAATTCATGATATTATTCCTATAACCCCAACATTGAATATATTTGTGCCCAGTTTTACTGATGGAATGAATTTACCTAGTGATTGACGCCAAAGGTTTCGCATTTAATGAGTATAAATATTGAAAACACTCAAGGTCTATAACAGTAAAGCGATATCCAGAGGAAGATTAAATAGAAACGATCAGATGTCCTAGTAGAGAATGCTTCACTAATTTCAACCCACCACCAGCTCCTCGGACGTTTAGATCAATTTATCGAGGCCATTCCATCTATGTCAACATTTCTTATACTTCTAACCAACTGCAACACCATTCACATGTACTATTATTATGCTTATACTTAGCACGCGAATAGATAAGGTGCTGGTACAAACCATGGCCCAACACGACCGCTGCTATTTGTTACGCAATATTATGTAGTTTGTCTGTGACAGATGCACAGCACTAAATCCTGTCTCGTACAGGTACGTCCCACCAAACCGTGTCTTGTACAAGCCTCAATTTTAATAATTCAATGTCAATAAAATAATAAGCAGATCAGTGAGAATCACTGCTATTTATAACCCTTCGCTGCAACAAGAAGCCCAGTCAATGCTTGTATCATATTGACATTGCGGACATTAGGCTATACAGCATAATCTACACATCTACAATCTGCCACATCACGCCAATAAGTAAAACCAAAAAGCACGTAATGATATATTGCTTGTTGATAGTTGTAGGTAACAAGACGTCGACCAGTAAGCTAATGACGCCGAATATGTCACCGACAAAGAGTCCATGAGTCCATGAAAGTCACCCATAACTGACAAAACTTTATTTGTCATTTATTTTAAATGATCGATTGATTTTCAACCATTGATATTTCTTCCTTATCAAGTCTTTCGCTAACCATACATCATTACTTCATTGCTCACAGTATGATACCGAACTGAGGCACTGTTTTGGCATTGTTGATTCCAAACTAAATAACAAGGTGCTCTCAGCGTAGAAAATGCATTTATCCTGGTCCTTAGCGTATGGGCCCTATTGTGTCACTGAGTCTAGCTCTATAGAGTCAGGTAATACAACAACTGCCGTCTGCTGCCTACGTCAGTTAACGTCACAACCGTCTGTTAGCTTATGGCTTTACACGCCGTGTCATCATTCATCGACTTGCAATCGTAAAGCACCTTTTGGATGTGATCACGATATTTTCATCTTATAGCACCTACCCCCACGGACACAAACCGCTCGTATTTGACCGCGTGTTACTTGGTGCTAGTGAACTATTGTTGAACAAAGTGATCGCGTTGAGCGAATGGAGCAGGCGTCAGAGCGTGCAGCAATCCAGCAAGGAACAGTATGGGTGAAGTGCATTATGATGGGTAACAGCATGTAGAACTGTTGCCACATTCCCCATTACTCATTACTCCTGACAGCTGCAAAAAACGCGAATGCAGTAGGCATGTTGTTATTCGGTGTAAGGCTAAACCCATGGCGATTTCTTATTAACTTGGCGTCGATGATGCGCAGAACCGAGAGGTTTTGTTTTGACCTTGACCCAAAACTAAGGTCAGGGTCATCGAATAAGTGAAAAATTAGTACCTCGAATAACTCCGTTAATAATGGTCGGATCGTTACAAACTTTACACCATCGTGTAGCTCATTCAAATTGCAAACTTTTTCTGATGACATATACGGCGATCCAACCAATGGTTTTCCCAAGCGTCTAAGGTCGAAAAAAAGTGGTATCGGTCCAAATGGCAACAAAAGTTTCATGAATATGTTGAGCGCCTATCAGATATCATTTGTTGTGATCCGCGATACAGGTCGCAATTTTAGAAATTTTCCAATTTTTTCTTCGCCCATCGCTAGGCGCTAAAAAGGCGCAGAACCGAGAGGTTTTGTTTTGACCTTGACCCAAAACTAAGGTCAAGGTCATCGAATAAGTGAAAATCTAGTACCTCGAATAACTCTGTTAATAATAGTCGGATCGTTACAAAATTTACACCATCGTGTAGCTCATTTAAATTGCAAACTTTTTCTAATGCCATATACGGCGATCCAACCAATGGTTTTCCCGAGCGCCTAAGGTCGAAAAAAAGTGGTATCGGTCCGAATGGCAACATAAGTTTCATGAATATTTTGAGCGCCTATAAAACCGTCAATACATGTCCGATGGTAATAAAATTTGGTTCACATGTTGTCCGCAACATACCAAGACGTGTCCTAAAAAATCATGAATGTCGATGACGTCACTTCCGGTTACAATAGCATCAAAGTTTTCAAAAAATGGCACAAGTTCAATGCTCAATACGTCCGTACTTTAGAGTTCCATTTTTAAACAGTTTAGATATTCTGAAAGTGTAATGTAATTGTAAACTTTTTCTAAATATACTTAGTTGTAAATAATGCATTGTTAAAACAATTGTAGCAGGTCGAAAATTTCCGGCAACCAAAATCTCTCAACTTATTTATTTCGCAATAAATTCACTAATTATCGTCCGCTCGTAACAAAATTACCATTATCTAAAAGCTGACACAGTTACTAAACTTTGATAATTGACATACGCTATCAAAATATTCGTCGTTTTCAAAGCGCGTTGAGTTGAAAAAACAAATTTCACTCAGTCAATTTTCGTCCAATTTTCGATTGCTAATAAAATCGTAAATATCAGTTCTATAATCATAAAAATCTGCTCAGCTGTTGTCATCGACAGCACGAATCGTGTTCTATTGAAATTAGATGAAATAATTGTTGTGGCACGAAAATTGGGAAAAAAAAATTATGTCCGTGTACCGCCACGCGGCCTAGCACACTAGCATGCATTGTCATATATGAATGATAAGTATTACAGGTGCCAACAAGAGCTAAACACTCAACATGATTGATAAATCCATAGTAATTTTGTTAATTATAGGTTGATACGGATTTTTTATTGCTTAATGTTGTTTGGCTTCTGAATGAATGTTTAAGGTTGATAGTTTCACAAAGGTCACCGCTGCTGCCAGCTCGCTTTGCGTAAAGCCGTCAAGCAGCAATACGGACCAGTCCAATTCACTCTAAAAATGAATGTCCTCTAAAAAAATTTGCATATCGATGCAACACACAGCAAACGAAACCATGCCAGTCAATACTTCTTTATCACCCTTGGTTATCGATGGTTCCCATTAGACATCATAACGATGATAACGTACCTTATGATTTTTCATTTCCCTCTCGTGCTACACAAACAAGAGGCCCATAGATACATGGGGGAACTTTGAGGCCCATGGGTAAATGGGGGAACTTGGCGAACTGCATAAGGAAAATTTTAAAATCGGCCATCTAATTCATCTTATTGTATATATTATAACGTAATGATGATTTGTACGTTATGATTTTTCATTTCCCATGAATCACTTTGCAATCATAATGATTTTCAACATAAGAGGCATGATAACTTAGGTAATTTTTGGCCGATTTTGGCCAATTTTGGCCCGATTCAGAATTTGTTGCAATTATTTGAATGCAGTTCGCCAATTTCCTCCATGTACCCATGGGCCTCTTGTTAACTTGGCGTTGTCATAACGCCAAGTTATGGCGATCACCCCGGTTTGTGTGTTTGTATGTTTATATGTTGTTAACTTTTTTTTGTTACACGATACAGGTCGCAATTTTTAAAATTTTCCAATTTTTTCTTCGCCCATCGCTAGGCGCTAATAAGGCGCAGAACCGAGAGGTTTTGTTTTGACCTTGACTCAAAACTAAGGTCAGGGTCATTGAATAAGTGAAAAACTAGTACCTCGAATAACTCCGTTAATAATGGTCGGATCGTTACAAACTTTACACCATCGTGTAGCTCATTCAATTTGCAAACTTTTTCTGATGACATATTTGGCGATCCAACCAATGGTTTTCCCAAGCGTCTAAGGTCGAAAAAAAGTGGTATCGGTCCAAATGGCAACAAATGTTTCATGAATATGTTGAGCGCCTATCAGAAATCATTTGTTGTGATCCGCGATACAGGTCGCAATTTTGGAAATTTTCCAATTTTTTCTTCGCCCATCGCTAGGCGCTAATGAGGCGCAGAATCGAGAGGTTTTGTTTTGACTTTGACCGAAAATTAAGGTCAAGGTCATCGAATAAGTGAAAAATTAGTACCTCGAATAACTCCGTTAATAATAGTCGGATCGTTACAAAATTTACACCATCGTGTAGCTCATTTAAATTGCAAACTTTTTCTGATGACATATACGGCAATCCAACCAATGGTTTTCCCAAACACCTAAGGTCGAAAAAAAGTGGTATCGGTCCAAATGGCAATATAAGTTTCATGAATATTTTGAGGGCCTATAAAATCGTCAATACATGTCCGATGGTAATAAAAATTGGGTCACATGTGCTCCATGATCGCTTAAGTCGGTTCCAAAGATTTCATGAATGTCGATGACGTCACTTCCGGTCACGAAAGCATCAAAGTTTATAAAAAATGACACAAGTTCAATGCTCAATACGTCCATGCTTTAGAATTCCATTTAAAAACAGTTTAGATATTCTGAAAGTGTAATGTAATTGTAAACTTTTTCTAAATATACTTAGTTGTAAATAATGCATTGTTAAAAAAATTGTAGCAGGTCGAAAATTTCCGGCAACCAAAATCTCTCAACTTATTTATTTCGCAATAAATTCACTAATTATCGTCCGCTCGTAACAAAATTACCATTATCTAAAAGCTGACACAATTACTAAACTTTGATAATTGACATATGCTATCAAAATATTCGTCGTTTTCAAAGCGCGTTGAGTTGAAAAAACAAATTTCACTCAGTCAATTTTCGTCCAATTTTCGATTGCTAATAAAATCGTAAATATCAGTTCTATAATCATAAAAATCTGCTCAGCTGTTGTCATCGACAGCACGAATCGTGTTCTATTGAAATTAGATGAAATAATTGTTGTGGCACGAAAATTGGGAAAAAAAATTATGTCCGTGTACTGGATTTGAACACCGGCCTCTGGCATTGAAGTCCAAAAATATGCCGCTGCGCCACGCGGCCTAGCACACAAATCAGTATTGTCATATATATATCATATGTATAACAGGTGCCAACAACAGCTAAACACCCAACGTGATTGATAAATCCATAGTAATTTTGTTAATTATAGGTTGATACGGATTTTTTATTGCTTAATGTTGTTTGGCTTCTGAATGAATGTTTAAGGTTGATAGTTTCACGAAGGTCGCAGCTGCTGCCAGCTCGCTTTGCGTAAAGCCGGTAAGCAGCAATACGGACCTGTCCAATTTACTGTAAAAATGTATGTCCTCTAAACAAATTAGCATATCGATGCAACACACAGCAAACGAAACCATGCCAGTCAATACTTCTTTATCACCCTTGGTTATCGATGGTTTCCATTAGACATCATAACGATGATAACGTACCTTATGATTTTTCATTTCCCTCTCGTGCTACACAAACAAGAGGCCCATAGATACAAGGGGAAACTTTGAGGCTCATGGATAAATGGGGGAACTTGGCGAACTGCACAAGGAAAATTTTAAAATCGGCCATCTAATTCATCTTATTGTATATATTATAACGTAATGATGATTTGTACGTTATGATTTTTCCCAATTTTGGCCAATTTTGGCCCGATTCAGAAATTTTTGCAATTGTTTGGATGCAGTTCGCCAAGTTCCCCCATGTACCCATGGGCCTCTTGTTTATCCCATTATGTCTGATGCGATCACTCGCCCTTAACTGTCTATTGCATTGCCACTGCTACAATGCTAAGGCTTCTTAGTGCGCTGGGACGAGGCATGTACAGCCCACCTACACCATAAAGGCGGCGTTACGTTACTTCAAATGTTACTAGAGGGCTATCGCCCCTGCCTGCCCTGCGCGATCAGCCCTTACGTATCCCGATTAGGTCCGTTTCGAACACAAAACGCGCCGTCCATCTTACCATCGAGGCGCCGTTGATCAAGACAGAACATTATTCGTCCAGATTTCGTCCGATGACTTCGTTAGAAGTAGACTTCAAATATGTGTTTAAACCGTGAAGTGTTCTATAAGTGTGAGCGATGTCTGTGCTTAAATGCTTCAAAATACTCCTATTGCGACATCTTTATTTTATCAATGTATAAATCAGCTTGAATAAGCGATAATAAGCGTCAGCTTGACAAGCGACAATGCAAATAATCTTTTTAAATTCCCAAATAAAATCACGAACCAATGATGACAGACAATGCCTGAATCTCCTCCTATATCACCACAGACGGCTATTACTCATCCGCTAATGCGTTTGGTGCATTGAAGCGTACTATATCTGTCTCGTTGGTGCATTGAAGCGTACTATATCTGTCTCGTTGGTGCATTGAAGCGTACTATATCTGTCTCGTTGGTGCATTGAAGCGTACTATATCTGTCTCGTTAGTGCATTGAAGCGTACTATATCTGTCTCGTTGGTGCATTGAAGCGTACTATATCTGTCTCGTTGGATGTCGTTCACCGGGAAGAACACGAACGCAGGTATCATATATATACAGCTGTGTGATTATATTTAACAAGTTGCCACAGAGATACAATGCATCATTAACGGTATTATACGTGACAAGCCGTGAATAGAGTGTGGCTCAATTCAGGTAATGGCCGATGTCAGGTTATTCTTGTCTTCCATTTACAAAACCAGACAGATCATAATGTCATAATGTCGTCCGCCTACTGATTGTGAGTAACATGATGACGAGTGATGATGAGAGCCAAGGGAAGAACGTTCCGCAGAAATAGCAGAGGTCCGAGCTGTGGTCGTTGTGGTACCTCAAGTGTGAGTGAAATTCCCTGAGAATGACCTCTCTTCATATTGACCACCAGCGTCCACAGGTGTAAGATATATGGAAGTCCAATCACACAACACACCTGTGATTCCTAAGGTGGTGGAACATCTGTGAAGAGAAGTTGCGTAATCTAAAGTTGCTGTAGATTTAACAGCAGCAGTTATTTATCTCTGTCCTGAGCCATCTCAACAGCAATGTAACTAGCATGGCGACTCAGTAGTCATAATGAGCTTTTATCATAACGTAACGTACCGTGAACTAGGCCGGGTGGGTAATACACCTAGATCATACATTGTTGTATTCAACGGTAGAATTTTATACCAATCTGATGTATGTTCAAAATTCAAAGTCATTGCATAGATGTAAAATCGAAGCCATTAAGTAGAATCTCACAACTCACCAATGAAGACGCAATGCAAGCAAAATTACCATACACTTACTTCCATTAATGCGCCGGTCGGCACTTTCAGCACGACAACTAACTCGAACATGTTCAGAGTTGTTATACATCATGATTCCGATGTAGATGTCATGTGACTGCCACTGGGTGTCAGTCCATCTTAAGCTGAATGCACCAGAACAGCTTAGGGGCTTTTATGGTGTCGCCTAAGTGCTTACAAATAAGTGATTGAAATGAACATGCTATTGTGTGCATGGGTGTTTGAGATGTTAGAGTAATTCCAACCTGTCTGACACGATGCGATGATATAGTGGTCCTTAAAGGGAATCAGACTCCGGTGACAAGCCTGGCTTGATGTAGTGAGTAAGTTTAGTGAGTTTCAGAATGTATTGCCAAACGGACAGATGCTGAAAACCGACAATAAGGAATCTTACTCTACATGTATGGTTTTTCCATGGATGACTGAATGGAGATATCACGAAACAAACGGAAATGTTTCGACCTTTTATGACGTAACATGAGATATCCCGGAGCCGAGTTTTGGCCACCTTGTGGCGTATAACTTGATCCTCCGCAGAGGCTGCCCTTGTCATACACTAACATATAAGCACAATCCATTCGATGCTTTTGTTTCGTATAACTTCGTTGTACACGAAATGCAACTTCGCATCAACGATATGGAATTTCGATCAGTTTTTATCAGTCATCAAATAAACATGAAAGGAGTTTATTTCAACACCGAATTATGCGGCCCCCGACATCGTTTAGGGGGAAGCCAAAAAGGCTAAGGTAATCTGACACTTGTAAAGGCCAATTAGCATGAGCACATTGGCACTTTACCTGATTACAAAGCAAAGAGGGAATATAATCCGTTCTTTTGTGCACTGATCGTAATGCTATATATCAACCATTTACCCCCCCCCCCCCCCCCCCCCATAGCGTTTCTGCGTCGATACTGCAGGGTCTTTCAAAGTCCTTTTTAGTCGTAATGACTTCTTTGTTGGATACAATCACAAACGTGTTTCCGATCCTCATACTATAGCTTTGGTTAAGCGTAAGTTGTGACACAGTTGCGGTATTGATGATTTTGTGGAAGAATATTTGGCGCCATCCCACAATACTCTTCTGCATATAAACCCAACAGCTACAAGTGACAATGGCAACTGCCCGTAGGTGATACCAAAGAAGTAAGCACTGGAATATGAGGCCTTTGAAGGAGAGGTGACAGGAAATGTGTCCACATTTAGTCTGCTAGAATCTACACACACACGCACGTCAATACACACGCAAACACACACAAACACTAATATACACGCACGCACACATGTATATATATATATACATATACACACACATACATATCATTTTTTTTATTACTTTAGTGGGTTGTCATATCATTATCATATTCTCCATTGACAGCGGCTTACAAGCCATGCGATAATACGGCATTGACAGCTGTAGCGCAAACGATTCTGTTGGCCGTTTATCATTCAGTTACATGTCTTCAGAATCAGCCTTGTTATCCTTGTTCGTCAGAATGAGATATAAGGTTGTCACCATGCACGAGTAACGCATGGTCAAAGACGGCACATCATTGAACAACACACAATGTCTGCATACGCAGTTTGGTATTCGGCTTTGGAAAGCAGAAATAGCTAATAAGGCTATTTAATAACGAAGCCTCTTCCGGAATCCAAGGAACGGCGCGGCCAATGCTGAACCAGATGCGGCCTTACATTCTTTCCACTTATAACGCAGCGCATGAAAGGTCGCAATACTCTGCAACCAACCAGCGAATGGCACATCAGCTGCATGTTAGCATTGTAAAGCTGACCCCGATGTCCGTTCATATAATCCTTATGGTGCAGTGATTGCACATGCATACGTAATGGCGGGATGAACAAAACGATTTCAAAAGCAAAACGGGTCCTGCATCAGCATTAGTCGGATGACTGGGAAAATCTCGCACATTATGAATGACTCTCTGAAAACCATCCCAATGAACGTGTACAGACGACGTCTGACGCTGGTCTGATATGCGTGTATATAACGTAAAGGAAGACCATCATTTCCTAGTCTTTGTCAATGGCATCTTACATTATTAATTCACATTCAAAGTCTGACGAAATGATATTTGAAACCCGGAAACTCCTGCGGGATTATACAATGAGAGAGCAAATCCCAGGGGACTCCATGAACGCTGGTGAGGCGTTTGCATTGTAATGATGCGCCAACAATACACGGCTGCTCTTGGTGCACCTGGGGCACCATTCCCCAAGACATCAAAGCTGATTATCATTATTCTACAAATTTGGAACTGGCTTATAATGTACCTTTATGCCTCATTCATGAGAGGACCTCATGTCTTGTAACAATAACCATCGTACCAATCTCAATCTCCAGTGGAAAGGTCAACAGTGACCAGCGGGTTGCACCATCAACCTGAAAGAACCATGTACATTAGGAAGCAAAGTACAAAGCCAATACATGGGGTAAACTGCTGCAATATTGAGTTCTAGGTAAGGCTTAAGCTATTTGTCAGCTCCTTTCCATTGTATCTTATCGACGTCACCTGGTGCTCGTAAGTTAATTTCCAGAGCTTTTTGTTCAAGTCTACCTTTAGTACATTTCATACTTTGTGGATTAAATTTGACGTGATTGTTGCTTGATGAAAATGAATAATTCGGTGTTGAAATAAACTCAATTCAGCTAGTTATCATATTCTTTATATCCCTACATGATCCAGGAAACTGATTCTGAGGATCGTGATCACGGTAGAGAAAATGCAAGGAGAGAGTGAGATAAAGTCTGCGAGGAGCCATCAGAAATTGTGATTGTCTGTCTACCTAACAGGTGTGAACGTGATCACGAATGTGCCTGATTTGGGTTTGTGTGGGTGTTAATATCGCAGCATATGAATGACCTCAAATACCAGGCCCTACGACACCACGTGACTAACAGCCCTGCTCTGCTGCTACAGGATGATATACGAGGGACGCTGCGCGATATTAGCAATGTGCTCCAAGCATAGCTTCTCCTTATGTGCTTGGGCACAACGACAATGTTTTCCATATTTGCACTGCTATGGGACTGATATGAAGATATTAAACACGCATAGTACCTTTCAAATGTATTTGTTTACATCATTTTAGAGAAGGTTTGACATCAAATGTAGTGATGGTTTATACACACCGTTACCGCCATTACATGCACTGAACCTTTTCCCTCTGCTCATATCATTGCATTAGATTATACATTAAAGCGCGTTTTTGGTGGAATCTTTGCTTTATTATCTGTAGTAATAATGAAAAGCTTCTTACATAATCTACTTAATGATAATGGTAATATTGGGGTTCAACGTCTCTTTTAACAATGGGGTGTCTTCCTGCAAGTCATGAAATTTCTCCATCATTTATGCCGAGTTTTAGCTGTTTGGAAAGCTCGCCAAAAATAGCTTGGTACTGACATATTCAGCGTTGTGAAAGGTAAGAAAAAAACGATGCGGATGATCGGTAGCTTGAACTTTGAACTCCGCTAACCTGCTGATTAGTAACCCTTATGCTTTTTGATGCGAGCTCCGGAACATTGTCGAATTATTTTCAGGCGTGTCATAGCTCTGGCAAATCACCGCACCAATCAACACCCAGCATCTCACGCCCAGCCGCCCTACAACTCCATCACCGCGGCATGCCCAGCCGCCCTACAACTCCATCACCGCAACACACCAAGCCACCCTACAACTCCATCACCGCAACACGCCCAGCCGCCCTACAACTCCATCATCGCAACACGCCCAGCCGCCCTACAACTCCATCACCGCAACACGCCCAGCCGCCCTACAACTCCATCACCGCACACGCCCAGCCACCCTACAACTCCATCACCGCACCAATCAAAACCCAGCATCTCACGCCCAGCCGCCCTACAACTCCATCACCGCAACACGCCCAGCCACCCTACAACTCCATCACCGCAACACGCCCAGCCCCTACAACTCCATCACCGCAACACGCCCAGCCACCCTACAACTCCATCACCGCAACACGCCCAGCCCAGCCCTACAACTCCATCATCACGCCCAGCCACCCTACAACTCCATCACTGCAGCACGCCCCACCCACCCTACAACTCCATCACCGCAACACGCCCAGCCACCCTACAACTCCATCACCGCAACACGCCCAGCCACCCTACAACTCCATCATCACCGCAACTCCCATCACCCCTACAACGCAATCACGCCCACGCCCAGCCGCCTACAACTCCACCGCACCACCCAGCCGCCCTACAACTCCATCACGCACTGCTACAACTCCATCACTGCAACACGCCCAGCCACCCTACAACTCCATCACTGCAGCACGCCCAGCCACCCTACAACTCCATCACCGCAACACGCCCAGCCGCCCTACAACTCCATCACCGCAACACGCCCAGCCGCCCTACAACTCCATCACCGCAACACGCCCAGCCACCCTACAACTCTACAACTCCATCGCAACACGCCCAGCCGCCCTACAACTCCATCACCGCAACACGCCCAGCCGCCCTACAACTCCATCACCGCAACACGCCCAGCCCCGCCCCCCCACAACTCAACTCCATCACCGCAACACGCCCAGCCACCCTACAACTCCATCACTGCAACACGCCCAGCCGCCCTACAACTCCATCACCGCACACGCCCAGCCGCCCTACAACTCCATCACCGCAACACGCCCAGCCACCCTACAACTCCATCACTGCAACACGCCCAGCCACCCTACAACTCCATCACCGCAGCACGCCCAGCCACCCTTCAACTCCATCACTGCAGCACGCCCAGCCACCCTACAACTCCATCACTGCAGCACGCCCATCCGCCCTACAACTCCATCACCGCTGCATGCATAGCAACAATTTCATCGAATCTACCCTAAAAGAAAATATGCGTCTTAGATCGTTACACGTGTGACAGCTGTGCGACGCGTGCAGATTACTATACCCTGAGCTGGGCCACCTGTCCCTTCATGCTGCCCCCTAACGGATCACTAGCTGAAGGCGGTTGGGCAAAAGGCACCGCAGCAATGGAGGAAAGCTTCGTTGATGCCACCAACTTCACCCCATAATGCTACCACTAACATCACCCCATATTGCTGCCTCTAACATCACCCTCTATTGCTGCCACTAACATCACCCCATAATGCTACCACTAACATCACCCCATATTGCTACCACTAACATCACCCTCCATATTGCTGCCACTAACATCACCCCATATTGCTGCCACTAACATCACCCTGTATTGCTACCACTAACATCACCCCATATTGCTGCCACTAACATCACCCTGTATTGCTGCCACTAACATCACCCCATATTGCTGCCACTAACATCACATCACCCCGTATTGCTACCACTAACATCACCCCGTATTGCTGCCACTAACATCACCCCGTATTGCTGCCACTAACATCAGCTCGTATTGCTTCCACTAACATCAGCCCGTATTTCTGCCACTAACATCACCCCGTATTGCTGTCTCCAACATCACCTCGTATTGCTCCTCCGACCATAACACCTTATGTCAGCCACTAACATCACATCGTACCGCTTCTCCTAATATCACACTTTATTGCATACCCTAATATCACAATTGATGATGCACTGCATTGCTATCTCTAACACCACACCGTACTGCTGTCTCTAACATCACTGTTTGCGACGTCACAACGAAATAAAAGCATCCTGTGACATGCCTTGATGCCTAGAAGAAATCTGGCTCATTAGTCTGGTAACAATCGCAATACCACAGTGGTGTAAGGAAATCATCCCAATGCAATTAGCATCAATTCTTAAGAGACTAGCACAGCAAACAACTCAGGAAGGAAGTCTATTTCTGGTTTGGTTCCTAGATATCTAGACAGTTTCTGCAGTTGCAAACATCCTCCGGACGTCATTGTGAAATAATGAAGCCGCATGTTCATCTTATTAGTACGCGGCACATGTTCTTTTTGAATCTGTTAAAGAGCAAGATTACAACCCAAGGCTTCTCTTGATGAGCCCCTGATCTGCTTTTACATGCGATTGTTACCTGTATCTTTATGTGTGTTGCAGGTGTTGTATATTATTCTCTGTACAACTGATGCTTGTGCGCTGCATTGAATGGAGCCAACTGTGTGTACGAATGCTAATGTATTAATATGAATCAAACGATTCTTTTAGCAAATTAGATTTGCAAAAAGGATCATACAAATAATAGTTGATTGCACTCTAGCCCTTTTCATGCACATTCACATATGATTACTCGTGTATCCCAAACTATTTACCTCAACGTGCAAAGCTGCAACCAGATTCAAATATAATATATATGAAAATACTTTTGCCATGTTGTAACTGATGGAATGAATTGACATGGTGACTACTGTCGAACGTTTCACGGTTGATAAGTATAGATATTGAAAACACTCCAGGCCTAAAAAAGAAAAGCGATGTACAGAGGAAGACTTGAAAGAGATGATGGTGGATTTGAGTGCTGCGCTGATGGAGTTGCAGCGTGGATGTGAGTGCTGCGGTGATGGAGTTGTAGGGTGGATGTGAGTGCTGCGGTGATGGAGTTGTAGGGTGGATGTGAGTGCTGTGTTGATGGAGTTGCTGGGTTGATGTGAGTGCTGTGTTGATGGAGTTGTTGGGTGGATTTGAGTGCTGCAATGATGGAGTTGTTGGGTGGATGTGAGTGGTGCAGTGATGGAGTTGTAAGGTGGATGTGAGTGGTGCAGTGATGGAGTTGGTGGGTGGATGTGAGTGGTGCAGTGATGGAGTTGGTGGGTGGATTTGAGTGCTGCAGTGATGGAGTTGTTGGGTGGATTTGAGTGCTGCAGTGATGGAGTTGTTGGGTGGATTTGAGTGCTACAATGATGGAGTTGTTGGGTGGATGTGAGCAGTGCTGTGATGGAGTTGTTGGGTTGATCACCAATCCCAACATTAAACGGTCGTATTTAACCGTATGTAACATAGTGCTAATAAACTATTTTGGAACAAAGTGCTCGCGTTGAGTAAATAATCCAGCCGTCAAAGCATGCGACACTCCAATGAGGAACAGTCTGTGTGAGGTGCGTTATGATGGATCACGGCGTCTGGTACTATTGTCACACCCCCCATTGCTCATTTCTCGTTTTGCGTGTCACTTGCTGTCCGTTATGCTGACAGCGTCATAAGATAGTTACTCGGCTTTATGCCTTGTGCGCTTGGCCTTCCATAAATAGCGACATAGTCAGCGCTGTGGAAGTGGATATATCCGTCCTCATGTCGTTAAGCTCCTTAAATTACAGATTCGCAATATTGTTGAATATTTTCGCAAATTATTCTACAATTTCCCATCAGCACGTTACATATGCCTACACAGTTATTATCTATGTAAGATCTGCCGACGGATTTTTCTATTTCTTTTGATCATCATTAACTGCGAGATATGTTACCATTAACAGTCATAATGACTATCTATTTCAAATACAATAGACCTGCAGTTCACTTCCAGCCTCTTATAGCATGCACTAAGATTTAATAATGTTTATAACATCCAAAACATATGACTGCACGTGATCAGCTTTTTGGCTCATTTCAAAGACCGTATCAGCAGGAGGATTGACCGAACTTAAGTATACTGACATTATTAGACTCACTTGATGCAATTGGCATGTATCTACAGCCGAACACACTGTCAGAATATCTGAAATAAAAACTGTACGCAAAATAACTTAAATGACAACAGTTCAGCGCTCAGGATAGGTTTTAGGCGCAATATATTAACAACAATAACATAGAAAATGTGTTATAACGGCACAGCACTGGGTTATGGTGCTGTGGCTGCTATTTCAAGTGAATATTCGTCAATGTGTATTCAATGAACCTATGCAAATGTGTGATAATAGGGGCAATGCTTGATTCCTTTTTGGTACAGTGACTTACAATTGGACTTATTACAGGAGAAGACAGGGTCGAGTGACATTCACCAGTTAGTTTATTTGTTACAGACATCACTTTGCTTATAAACTTGGTCCTACTTGGTGTTCGGCAGGAGTCAATTTGAAGATTCATAACAGCTATTTTGAGTAAATACTGGATGCACCTGCTGGGTGTGGGGGGGGGGGGAAGCAACAGTATTTATCTTTAAACATAGTTTAATGAATATATATCTTGATATTTTCCTTCGCATACAGCGTTGTGTTACTTTTCATGAGGATTTTGTATCAGACGCTACAAAAGAGTTATACATTAGGCAACATGTGAATGTATTGCATTTAGACGTCCGTGTTATGTCAATAAGACACTGAAGAGTATAAATCCATATAGTAACAATGTATTACCAACAAAGGGACAAGCAATATAGTTCATTTAATTGTCAATATTGTTTTGTTCTTTTGTACAACTCACTTAAAACGTACATATCGAGATAATACCTATGCTTTATTGCGATATGTTTTTATTATATCAGTTACAGTATGATTGGTACTTTTGTTCAACGCAAAACGAAATTATAGCTATGCTATATTGGTACTGTAGGGCCTTTTGGGATATTTCATCAGTAATGTTAGGAAACTTGCAACGAGAGATAATGGTCAGTCTCATGTTAGGATGATCTTGATGACACACAGAGAAGTATATTACACGGACAAACGTCACCTTTGATGGCTTCAATCGGGTTTTTTTAAAGCTTCTGAATGACGTCACCCAGGAAGATGAATATGATTGGTAATCTGGTTGATGCTTTTGAACGACGTCACTCACGAAAATGAATATGATTGGAGCTCTGGTTGATGCTTTTAAACCTTCAGTTTATGACAGCCTCTTGCGTCTCCTTGGAAACAGATAATGGTACAGCTGCTTGTTATCATAAATCCGGCAAGTATCAAATATCGTGCGGACAACAGTCACTGCTAAATGGAATCGGTGCTTCTTTAAGGGAAACGCCACTGGTAGTCGACACTAGCATGGCATTTCTCTGACGTGAATGATGTATTATACACAAGTGCGCAGTGTGTGTTTCGCAACAGGGTTATATTGGAGTCTTGCAAATGAGGTGCCACAGTCGGTCAGTCTGTCAACATGTGCCCTGTCGTCAATTTATCGCCCTACTCTCGTCTTTGATACTTCGAGTTCATTATGGAAAAGTTCCATCTAAAACCGAAACCTTATATAACGCTATGGTGCACGGAAATATGGCGCGGTTTGCTTTACTCGAAATTATCCTTAAGTAACCTCTATAACACAATCATATCCCCGCCATAACATAATGATACCATTGCGTCTATTCCCTTGTCGTGTCATTAAGTGTGTCAAGATCGTGATCATTATTGAACGGCTGTTCATTATTTAACAGATTGACCTTCCACTAATCACCTACTATCATGGCAGCCTCAACTTTCGTTATAATTATGCGATCAGTTATTTGACATTTCGGATATATTTGGTCGTACGGACGACGCTGCCGGGACCAGGTTATATATATGAATGCCTACTTTCAAAATCAAACTTAAATCAAATCTTTACTTAGTCGTTCCTTTCTCTTGTATTGTCTAGAATCCTGCCAATGCGTAGATAATAAATTACACATGAATCATTCATTCAATTCAAATCATTATTATATTAACAAAACTAATGCCGTTGCCTACAATACAGTTTTCATCTCCTTGCCATTTTTTTTTAAGAAACAATATGTTGTATCCAGCTGCGATCGGCCATTATGTCTGCTACGTGACGATGCAGCGCGAACACATTATTCCACTCGCACACTGACCCAGATCTAGGTTTGTGACTATTTCAGCATTATGTCGCGTGTATACCTGTACCTAGGGCCCTTATGCGAGTAAATTATTTGTCATTAAACACGTCACAATATCTCACATTGTCATGACACACGTCATCCGAGGTGGGAAACGGATTTGTGCCAAGTAGGCACATCCATCGCCGTCGTGATATCACCCATTATTGCTGTCCTGACACACGTCACGTTGTTTTAATAGCATGCACCTTTCTGACAACTGCTGTCTCTGTTTGTAACGAGCGCCATATGTTGGAGCGGCATAAATCTGTTAGGTGTGTGGTAACTATGTGCCCTCCAAGTCAACATACGGTTCTGACAGAGGAAATCCTCTCTAACAACCGGACTGCTAATTACAAGTACACAAATACATCGAGAGAAGCTGCTCGTAGCATTTGGCAAACAATGATCACAGTCTCACATAGAATAATTGACATAGGATCACGAGATCGCTGTTTATCTACACAAATCACATAAATTACAGCAAGATGCATCATATACGGGCAGTACAAAGGAATATAATTCTAGCGTTCCTATGAAGAATAAACAGGTCTAGGTTGCTAAGGACTTAAGACTAGATCCATTTGACAAAACATAATCGTTTGCGGAGATCACTAATGACCGGAAGCTGCGTAACGGATCTTTCATCCGGAAAAATAAGGGGATTGCAAGGTTTCGTCACCTCAATCAGAAGCACGGCGTTTAAGGCCATTCATTAGCAATAGCACCGAAAAGTCTTGCTCATTCAAAGTTAAGTATATTTCAGTCTATATAAAATATTTAGACCATATGCTAATTTAGTGCGATGCTCACAGCCTCGCAGGCTATAGGCTTGCTAAGTGATATGGTATCGCTCACTGCATCACACGCTGTAGGTAAGTTAAGTGATATGGTATCGCCCACTGCCTCGCAGGCTATAGGCTAGCTAAGTGATATGGTATCGCTCACTGCCTCGCAGGCTATAGGCTAGCTAAGTGATATGGTATCGCTCACTGCCTCGCAGGCTATAGGCTAGCTAAGTGATATGGTATCGCTCACTGCATCACACGCTGTAGGTAAGTTAAGTGATATGGTATCGCCCACTGCCTCGCAGGCTATAGGTAAGTTAAGTGATATGGTATCGCTCACTGCCTCGCAGGCTATAGGCTAGCTAGGTGATATGGTATCGCTCACTGCCTCGCAGGCTATAGGCTAGCTAGGTGATATGGTATCGCTCACTGCCTCGCAGGCTATAGGCTAGCTAAGTGATATGGTATCGCTCACTGCCTCGCAGGCTATAGGCTAGCTAGGTGATATGGTATCGCTCACTGCATCACACGCTGTAGGTAAGTTAAGTGATATGGTATCGCCCACTGCCTCGCAGGCTATAGGCTAGCTAAGTGATATGGTATCGCTCACTTTCTCGCAGGCTATATGCAGCCTACACGGCCGACGTGGCGTACTCCTTCACTGTGAACAATTTATCCTCTTAGTGTCTCCGGCTCAGGGAAGCAATCTGCATTCCAACATATATTATTGTCTATATTCCAGTCTACATGTAGTTCACGGGTCAGATACACCTCACCTTTATGGGCAGCACTCCATTCACCTCTGCATGGAGATTAGGTACGAGCGTGGCATGATTGAGAGCTACCATCACGTGACTAAAGCAAGACGCGCTGTTTTGCTGTCGGAATTCGCACATTGCTCTTTGTATATTGTTCCGTTGCTGTCCAGCGGAGGACTTTGATCAATGAATGAGTGCACTTGCATGTTATCGATTTGAAGCTTCAACCATTAATTCGCACATCAGAAAATAGTGAATAGCTCCAAAACAAAAAGGATTTCTATCAAATAAGTAAGTAAACTAGGTCTAACTGCAAATCGATTTATTCAAATACTTCATCGCTAATCTTGAAATATAACTATTTATATATTATCTCGTACTTGTCCTGGCCATGAGCGCCGAGTTCATTCAGATGATATCGCGTTGGTGCAGATCGGCGCCCGCGAAGAGCCACTATATTTGTGGACTATTATGTACGAGTATAAATGATTGACGAACGACCGGCGAATGTGAAAGCATCGCGGTTAGGTAGATCTGATAGTTATCTCGCATAACAATTGAAGTCATATTCTATCTGCAAAAATACAGACGCGGTAAACGCCGCACCATTCATGCAATTCAATCTATGGGTTAATGAATATAAACGGAATTTCTAACCTATTGAGAAAAATGTACCCCTAACCCCCACCCCCCCATCGCGGATTTGCATTCAAACAAATGTTATCGCCATGTTCCTGAGATGCTGGAAACTAAATAAACACCACATCATATGAGAGTTCCGTTGAAACAGGCCAAGATATACCACGCGCCCAGGTTATACCCGGGGCAAATGTTGCCTGGGCAGTTTAACACCCGGGTATGTGCTAGCCCATTTTATACCCCCTCCCATTATATCGACTGGATCAGATTGTACGACCCACACCCAGACAAAACAATCAGCATTATGTTTAAGTTGACCTGATACGCTGTTTTAATTAATTTATTAAAGTGCATAATTGTTATTGCTTTAATGTACAAGTTAGTCCATCGAGAACATCTTTGACTTTGGCCAACAAATTTTCCAAACCTTAATCTCGTGCACAGGTTTCTCAGAAATGATGTACCAAACATGTGTATAAACGCTGGTCACAACATTAAAGTGCTCCGACACATACTCAATGTACAATGTATCTTCTTACCAGCACCGTACACGAAATCTGGCAGGATATGCAGCTCCCTGGGAAGTGTGAAGCGCGCATAGCGTAGCGGGCGAGATCATATATACAAGTATAGATACAAGATGATATATACAAGTATAGAATCGGGGGACTGTATCGTGGATGAGGTTACCTGTGACCAACAGTTTATGCCGTGCCTTTATTGAAGCTCTGTGTAGCCCCTATTAGCGGCCTCTTACAACATGCAGAATGATACACGGGGTGTGGCTCTGAAAGGGTCTATTTTCTGTCTTCCATATATTCTTTGCTTGACTTGAACACTGTCGTGATGGTAAAGTTCATTCAGCGGAATATCAATGCAACTGTGTTGTATGTAGCAGAATGGCAAGGCAGGCTTACAAGACACTTTCTACCGGCAAACGTATGCCAGCCATAGGGTTTGGGACATACATGCTTCACGGGGAAGCTGCTACTGAGGCAGTTGACTGCGCTCTATCTGTAGGATACCGCCACATTGATACAGCAGCCACGTACGGAAACGAAACTGCAGTGGGTGACGCCACCAAACCATGGATTAAAGATGGGCGCCTCAAACGAAGAGATTTATTCGTGACCACCAAGATCTCTGTTGGCACCCTGAGCAGCGCCACAAAGATGAAGCAGGGAATGGAGCGATCATTGGAGGAGCTACAGCTTACCCACGCCGACCTATTGCTCCTTCATGGACCGTGGGCTTGTACATTGTTACCGGACGGCACAAGAGTACCTACCAGCAGCGACATCCACGAGAACTGGGATGTCATGGAGGGATTCTTCAAAGATGGCAGAGCACTGAACATTGGCTTGTCCAACTTTAGTGTCCGTTTAATAGACAGGATCATAAAGGGAAGTCGCATTAAACCCCACAACCTACAATTGGAATGTCACGCGTATCTTCAGCAGAACAGCCTGAGAGCCTTTTGCCAGGAGCATGATATAGTAGTGACAGGATATTCCCCACTGGGAGCACCCGAACGAGCTCTCACACAGAACAATCCCATACTGCTTAATGACCCAGCCGTCAAACGCATCGCTGAAGTGACAGGAAGAACTCCTGGCCAAGTCCTGTTGCAGTATGTCAGGCAACTGGGAGTAGTTCCCCTACCCATGGCCGATTGTCGTCAACACATTGAGGAAAACTTCCAAGCTGTCAATGACGAATTAGCAGCGCAACATTGTGACGTTTTAAAGACACTAGACAGAGGTGTGAAATATTACCCAATGGAGTGGGGTCAAAAACATGCAGAATATCAACATGGCGAAGAATTCTGAAGTTATTTTCTTAAAAAGACATAAAACAATAAATCTAGTCAAGCAACGAATGGTTGTTTCTCTAAATATGTTCCGATATTATATCAATGAATCAACACTGTAGAACTGACACACAAGACTGCAGCCGTACTTGTCAATATGTGGTTATCATAAAGTAAGTAAATAAAATGTTTGCATAGGATAACAACATTTTGTATCTATTGATATTGTGAAATGCAATAGTGAGCTAATGTAAAGAATGAGGATTAATTGGCGGGTTGAAACACATGTTATGAAGGGGACTGGATGGAGAAAGCATCTGCGGCCTCAGTCTGTTGATCACGTAGACTACGGTCCTTCAGAGCGTACACATCCTTACAGCCTTTCAGAGCAGCATCAAACGATCCCCGTGTAATCTGCCGTTTATTTCCAAGAACACTATCTGATCCTATTTAGGCAGAGTGGCAACGATGAGCTAGGCCAAGCGAACGGTCGACTCCTCTAGGTAGTTAATGTCGAGTGTCGTTACAATGCACTAATATTCAAATCCGGGGGCTGATAATCATCAGCAGTGACATTGTTCAAATTGATTTCTATCCCAATGTATGTTGTTGGGAACTGATGTCAAATCTATGGGGGGAAAATGCAGTATGGTACCTAATTGTAACCCTAAACTGAATCACAAGAAATTGAGATTTCTATTTGGTTTCCGTTAGATATCTATCTGTAATAATGCATTGGCGTGTTCCATCATCTTAGTCTAAAGGAAAGATATGCCTATTAAATTTAGATAAAGAGTAGATATGTGCTTGAGTTGCTTCTGACAGGAGAATAAGGGTCTGCAACAGTCAGTTCCCCTCTCAATAAGCTACACCAACCATGGCAAATAACTCATATTAACCTGATGACAGCTCAGTTATCAGGTCGCGGACTGACCGCAGAACGAAGTACGTACCTCGATCGAGGTACGTACCTCGTTCCCAGTACGGCGCACCTCGATTGAGGTACGCATGATAGTCGTGCCACCGCCCTCTGCTGTTTTGCATTTTATGACATTATTTTCTGAAATGTGATTGGCTTTGAACGATTTAATTATGCAAATATATTATGGCCTACATTTGAAACCAAATATGTTGTTGAGGGCGATATTGGGCCTTCACAAGAAGAGTTTTCACTTCCATTATTCGACAGCGACTTCAAGTTTTTCTGCGTTCATGGTTTAAATTTTGTACACACATCAACATGGCAGAGGTAAGGTCTATGTTTTCTAATTTACAAGTATATCATCTAATGATACATTATATGTTATTCAAAATTCTATGGCATATTAATGAGCTATCGCTAATAAATAACACCACTGTTGAATGATTTTTCTGAAACAATGGCGTAGTGATGCGATCGTACTTAAATCGAAGTACGGTGTGTTTCCTTTTGAATTGGTGCCATATTCTGATAGTAGATCGTATACAGATAAAAGAATGACACTTATGAATCATACGACCGAATAGCAAGTTATAAGATAATTTGTTTTGGAATTTGTCGTGCACGGCTTGAAGTGACAATGTCAATATTTCAAACCGAATGTGATTTAGTCTATTAGTAGAGGGTGATATAAAACAATCTCACAGGAATTGCTGGTTTGTGTTGTGTACTTAAACATAGATTATAATATTTAATGTTATGTATTTGACTAGCCAGTATCTGATTTACTTTTGTTTTTTTTTTCAGAATGGAACAGCTATGGGCCAAGCCATATTCAAGACGGTGTTCTTCTGAAAGCCTTCAATCACAATGAGGATGTTTGGAAAATGGAAACCTGAAATTAAAATTTCCAACCTGAAATTAAAATTTCCAAGTGGTGTCAAAGAAAAACAGAATCTGTCCATTACACAAAAACTGCTCCTAAGTTCTGTCAATCATGCATTGATGAAGTGGATGAAATCTATCCAGACTTGAACATTCCTTCAGCCGTTAGTGATAAGTCCATGGAGCCGCCTTCCAAGCCGCTGAAAGTTGGTTACAGCTCTCTCAATGAAGAAGCTATTCCTGTGAGGGGTGTACCAGGTCTTGCCTGTTATCGTCTATATACTCAACCAGAATATTGCCCTCACATCGCTGAACAAGTTCATAAGACTTTGTGCATATTATCCTCTTCCTCTCGTTTCCGCTCTCGCGGCATTCATCAGCTATGTATGCAATATGTATTTAACCTGTGTGGTGTTCCCACTTTGTATCTCTGAAAGTTTAAGTAATTTTTTCCAATATATTCCATTCCAAACAACAGAGACAGAGAGAATATTTTATTCTGGATTCCATTTTCATGAAAACATAGGTTTAATTTGTCTAATTTGTAAACGTTATCGCATAAGTCCTTATCTTTCTCTTTAGAAGGGAAGAGGCTGCCCCAATTAAATCCCGCGCGGATATGGTCAGGTAACCAGCACTTCTTTTTGTCTTTTTCAATTAGATTTCAACGAGATCACATCAATTTGCACTCCCATTCCCCCCCCCCCCCTTCCGTTTTCAATGCCATCCCACCTTTTGTACATGCTTTCCTCTAGTTTTGTCATTCAACACTCACTGTTGTAATATGTATGTCTGTACATGTATAGGTATATCAATTAATTCTATCTGTGTCATGACCTATTTAAGTAGCTTTATCATGCGTTGTGTAACCTGTCCTAGACATATCATAGTTTTGTATCTCACTTATTGCATCAACATCATACATATACCTTTAGCTGTCAAACATTCATAACGTTACTATACTTGTTATCATTATCTGTCTCATTATAATACTGGTAATTGATTTATAATGTACCTGCACTCGGGGATTCGGTATCCTATTATGTAATACCGAATATTTTACATATGTGATTTTGAACACAATCTGCTACTTGAGAATTATTTCTAAAATAAAATTAACTCAAACATTGCTGTTCCTCCACTCCTTCACAAAATATGGATCTGCATGATATATTGTTAAAGGCATATGATTTGGCCAAATATTCTTATGACCACTGTCCACATTGCTATGGAAGTATTTGTAATAAAGCATAGTAAATTTCAATACAACCTGATCGGTGACCCTGTGATTTTGTGAACAATCCATTCCATATCTGGTAAACCTTAAGTGTGCTAAAATGATAATGTTCATTACATATGTAATGATGCTCGTTTCCATCTGTAAAGCCTTAAATAATAACCTAACATCCAATTAAAACAAGAACAAAAGTTTTCCAAAACTCGAACAGAACAGGCCAACAAAAGTATGAAAACTTGCTGTTGTGGTGTTTTTGGGGGCATTCTTTTCAATATCAAACACCTTGCTGCTTTGTTATTCTATTTGAGAAGAACATTCATTTTTAAACACAACAGAACACGTATATGAACACTCAATCAGACCCGGGTGGACAACAAGCGAGATTTGAAACAATTATGGTACGGCGTACTTCGATTGGAGTACGCAAATATCGGTTGTGCAAATGGATTGACATGGGGTGTGATGTTATCATCCATAAGTCACAAATATGCCATACAATTTTCACTAAACTGTATTTCATATAATCTAGACAAACTATGCTCCGCAAAAAGTAAGTTCTTTACTTTGCCAGACTGATTCAAAAAGGATTTTTGCCTCATCAATCGTCGGAAAAGACACGCGATGGCCGCCGAACTAAAGTTTGAAAACGCGTAGAAAAGCCTTCTCGTACATGGGCAACGCTAAATATGGTCCAAAATCGAGGCTGTGACTACTAAGAGGGTTTCCACGATTTAACCCAAACAAATCTCAGTAAATAATGTCACAATTTGAAAAACAGTTGAGAAAATTAATGTTTATGTATGCATACTTCAAACCAAGTACGCCGTACTAGGAACGAAGTACGTACCTCGATCGAGGTCGTCTTTGACCTGGTTATAGGCATCATTTGCTTGGTCATCGGCATACACTTCGGCTAACCCAAAATGAATCCGGCTTTCTGTCAGTTATCACATTTGTTTTGTGTTCATCCGTTCCATCGTTTATGCGCACGTTTGCCGGTCGACTAACCCAGATATATAAATGCTGCGCATGCATAGCTGAACCGAGCTTAATGAGTTTAAGATACGTTTATTGCCTTCTGCCGAACGAATCGTTACATATACACTTCAGGATAAACAGGATGTGGATACAAAAATGGGCTATGTACCCCGTACATTATTTACAGCCGAGATATGCCTCAGTAAGATGCGGAATGTATATATATATATATATATAGAGCAAAGACAATATATATCATTAGATAGAGGATAGATATAGAAGAGATATATATAAATCTCTATAGATATATATACATCACCCTATAATGGTGCATTTTTTCGAAAAAATATAGTATGATATTTTTCTCTGTCTCCATTAATAGAACAATATATCGTATCTATATAATATACATATATATGTGTATATATATATGTATATCTATATCTATGTATATATATATATCTATATATCTCTCTATATCTATCTATATCATACATATATATTTGTCGATGGATAATCTCTTTTACGCATATTTTGAGTTTGACTCGAAGCAATAAGGATTATCATGGTAAGTGGTGGAGGGCACCAACCACACCTTACCCCAACTTAACTGAGACAACGACAATACATACAATACATACCAAAAATACAATATATGCAGCACACAAAACGTACAGCGCAGACAACACATACAACGGATGCAACTCATACAACACGTACGAGCATAAAACACAACAACACATACAACGCATGCAACTCATACAACACGTACGAGCATAAAACACAACAACACATACAACAGACAGTATATACAACTCCAAAAACACGCAATACACAAAACACATACAACGCATACAACACAAGCAACACATATACCACACGTCACACGGACAGCATACAACACCGACAGCAGATACATCACATACAGACCATACAATGCATACAACACATACAACACACACAACACACCCAAGACATTCAAAACATGTAACGTATACAACACACGCAACACATAAGGGAAGGCGGGGCATGATGGGACGTGGGGCACAACGAGACACTCGCGTAACTTTTTTGCTTGCCGTCAGATGGCAGCGTGATCGCTTCTCGCGGGAGACGTTTTGACGGCGGAGATTTTGAATGAGGTGAGTTGTCTGCTTGGCTAGATTTTGCTAAAAAATTCCGCATTAATCGAATTTTGCCATTATAATTTTTTTGTTACAATGAGTCAACAATACTTCGTGATGATCGTAGATCGGTAGTCATATCGATTTGAGCATGTAAATATGAAATACCGGTGCTTATTTTGTCCCACAGCAAGTCGTGGTTAGACGATCACCACGATTTCAGAATGAGGCTCGGCTGAAATTAGGACATGGATTGGGGCATAATGGGACATCTAGTGGGGGGGGGGGGGGGGGGGGGGGGGGGCATGAGGAGAGCACACGAGTGACAAGTATTCGGTGTGAAATTACTGAAATACGAAATTCTAGACCATTTTTATAAAAAATAGCTACAAAACATGACAGGCAGCAGAACTAGGCAAGTGTCCCATAATGCCCCAGTAAGAGATTTCGAAATAATTGTGCTTATATTTTCATCTTTATTTTTCAGAATGGTTCGTAAATACACTAGAAAGTCTCAGAGATTCAGCTGGGATGCTGAAAACATGGAGAGGGCTGCAGATGCAGTGAAATCTGGGAGTTACTCACTATTTTGCAGCACTAGCCTACTCAGTTCCCCGAGCACATTACACAGATTCAGAAGATAGGACGGGCGAGCCAAAAAGGGGGTTTCACATCCGTCTTTACTAAAGAAATTGAACAACGCTTAGTAGATCATATTCTGGGCTGCAAATAGTTTATGTACGGACTAAAAAACTACCGCTGACTTATGCTGTCTAGCTTATGAGTTTGACTCAGATGAAACAGATTCCTCACCCTTTTTCGAATGAAAAAAACAATAGGGCTGGTCGAGATTGGTTGCAGAAGTTTATGGAACGTAACCCAGTTTTTCATTCCGCACTCCAGAAAAAACTAGTATGAATTGGGTTATTTTAAGGTTGTTGCAACCCACTTTGAACCGACTTACTCTTGGACTATGTTCGCTTGGTTTAGATGTGAAACCCATGGTCACTGTCTATCTTAATTGTCTACTTATAATTTTGCACCATGGGTGTCTGGTGTGTTGGGGGCATAGACAATAGTTCCTTGGTATTTTCATATATTTTAAGTAGTGATCTTAATTGCTTCAAAAGACTTTTGGCTCCTAACGGAATGAAAAACGCACAACAGACACATTACAAACAACGCATAAAACATTATTGATGGGCATATTCTTGTAATGTTGAACAATTCATTTTTTATTTTAAGGTTGTTGCAACCCACTTTGAACCGACTTAAATTAATTTAAAACCCAAAGAAGCCTAGAAGCTCTTCAACAGCCAAAGGCTAATGGCATGTATTATAACTTTGGACATATTCCTGAATGAGCACTAACAAACACATAAATTGTATTATAAATCAAGGGGCTTCTCCCTCAGGACGTTCTACGTTATTTTTAGTGAACTGAATTTGGGCTGGCCGGTCGCTAATGCATACATAAACCCTACAGAGAAGATAACATTAAGGTGTTGATTGAACCGACTTATATGGTCTTGTAATGTTCAACCATTAGAAGCCTTGGAATTTAATTTGAAATTTAGTGACAGAGGTGACCAAATTATTTACCACTTTTTGGCAAACACTGTTTATTGATTGAATTATTCTTGTAAATTCAAAAATTGAACCAAACCACTTTCAAATTTAAAGGAAATCAAAAAGCCAAGAAGGGGACCCAGACAAGAAGAGGCTGTGAAAGGGGTCATGGTACAGATTCTGACAACCTGTGTGGAACTGAGGTTGGTTCCTAAATTATTTGAATTGGATTCTTATCAAGGGTATTTTTTATTGATACATCCATTATGACTGGGAAGGATATGTTTAATGGTTTGAAATTGTTCACCATGACACAGGTGTCCAAGTTGCTAGAGGTTGCAGACCAGCCTGAAGAGGTGACAGAGGAGCCCCACCTTCTTCAAACAAGGTACTATTGGGCTTGTCTTACCTAATTGAATCACTTTGTCAGTAAATAGGTGGTCCCATGTTGGCGACCATATATTTCCACTTGTAGACCTTTGTTTGTAGACCTCGACAGGCTGAAAGCGAGTCAATCTTGTTCGCAGAGGCTACCTTGGCAACACACCAATAACTAACCAGACCCTACAGCAGAGTAGAGGAGCTACTAAATCTTTAGAGCTGTCACAGAAGGAGAAATTGAAGGTATTGTACAACTTAGCAGTTAGCACTCTTCAGCTGCTCCATGCAATTTTGGTCACAGAGAGAGCTATTTACATTGGAGATATTCAATCCATCAAAATGAAGACTTGATTACTAATAGTTTTTTTCAGATTTTTGTGGGGTGGCTGGATTTGGATGGGGTGCAGCAGTTGCTGGTTGATGGTTAGACAGACAGCCACAGTTTGCGCTTACAATCATCCGACAACCCACACCACTGAAAAGGGGATTCCACCCTCTATCAACTACCACTTCACCAGACTGGTGCATCTGCCTTCAATGTAGGGAAATGCCTACCCCCGTGTGGAGCGGCAATGTTGCACCAACAGCCCAGACATATGCACTACCTCATATGGAAGGAGTTGTGCTTGACCCGATGGTCATTGAGGTTATTAACAGGTACCGGGTGGACTTGCTATGGGATTAGATGCGGTTGTCGAGGACCAAAAAAAAATGATGTTTAGACACGGCGCCTATCAGCAATTGGTTCTGTGGATTCATGGCTTTTTGGGGGAGTGCAACAGGAGGGTAACTCCCTCCTGTTGTGTGTGGAAGATCAGAGACATCTTCCTTGACAAGTATTGACAGTATACAGGCTTAATACAAAGTAGGATTTAGTAATATACTAAGCTTAAATGTTTTAATTGGAAATTTTAATCAGGAAATATCTCATTGTTCTGATTGGTATTTTTGTGCGGATTATATTGATAAGTCCCAGTATTGAAATTGCCTAGTCTCACAAAACATGTGGTATTATTTGTTCTGAACATTTTTGTTTCAACAATCTCATAATTTATTGTCCATTCGTTTTATGGAATGAGCATTCATATATAAGTCAATTTTACTTCTCTCAAACACAGATGAAAAGAACTATGCACACATTATTCAACAAAAACAAATTTTCAAATCATATTTTTAATCAAAACGAGACATCTGCAACTCAACTGGGTTTTTTTGGTAGATGGCCTTGGCACAGGAGCAATGTTCAGACTGATGTTGCGGGGTCATCAACAGAGCGTTGTGGGTGTTGTTGTGATTGCTGTCGCATTGCCTTAAGATTTGTGTTATCATATCTGGTATGTGAGCGCAAGTCTTGGCCTCTTAACCGATGACCACGTCTTTTAACTGCTTGTTTAAGCGAGTGCTGTACCTTTGACACAACAAAATTGCATTATATGGCCAAATAGCTAGAACACATTACGTGTGCGACATCAGTATTTTGTTTTATGATAGGACATTTATTAAGTGTGTTGTTGAGTGGTCGTGAGAGACTTACATTGGCTGACCATCCTTCTTGATAGCCCTACAAGACGTCTGCGTAGACGTCTTACCGTTTCTCGAAACAACGCAACTCAATTATTTTTAGATCGATTCAGACAACTACCAAACACCAAACATACACAAGTGATGGAGTTATAGAATGCAATGATGTTTTACGGAGAATTTCATCCCTTTTCGGCTGGTGATTTCATCCGTGGTAATTATTTATAGTTCGATCAATTTGGGAAGCGGTAAAAAGTCAGAAACACAGCAACATGTTTGTTTACAAGTTCAAGACCACATGCATTGCGCGGGGGGGGGGGGGGGGGGGCACTTAAGTGTAAAGATATAGTATACATGTGCCGCACGAAGGGGGTGGTTTTTTCAACATCTCGACTTTTACGACGGGTTAGACATTCGCATAATACCTTGTACGATGGAGTATACTTTTTCTCATTCTCAACGAGTACAACGGGTACAGGTTTTCGAGGTCCCGCGGCACACCCCTATCCGAGTTAGGGTAAGTGCCCCCCCCACTTGGGATGCTAAGGCAATGCGGGAAATCGCGAGAATTAATTGTTTCCAAAATGGCAGACATCGTATCGCGATTTGTTAGGAAACGAACTATCGATGCCATTTATTGAAGAATAGCGTCGAGTGGTGGTAAGTTTTTTGGCGCGCAAAGTCTATTTTTTGTAAAGGCTCTTGATATATGTTATTTTCTAGGTACGCAGAGTAGTCCTTCAACCCAAACGAGAACTTGCCGACTGTGTTTGACGAACTCTTCGTAACGGTATAAATTCATGTTACCGTTACACCGCAGCTACCTTCTTGAGTGCATATGCCCGATCCCTATGCCTGTTGTGGTCCATTGCCACAACTTGATTGCGGGCAAGGTATGACGAACACCAGCCATAGAATTAGGCAGTAAGGGTTAAGGGGATGCAATAATTTCTGTATTATGAATACCCTGTAAGCAGTCCAGCAAAAACTTTGCAGCTTCTTCGTTGGCAAACTCCTCACTTCCCTGAATGCCTATCTTAAAGAGACCCTCGTGTTAGACCGCAGCTGGTCTCTCTCACGCTTCCTTCTGTTGGTTGTTGAATCTGTTAATAGCTTCTTTCTCTCTCCACCTTTTCGCGGCGATCGGCACACAGTAATGACGTGTCTGCGCTTCCGGAATTAATAATACATGAGCTTCCAAATATGGTCTATTTGTGACGGGACGTGAAAAATAAGGAATTTATTCAAGAACAACAAGAAATATATACGGCCATTCCAACTTTGGAATCATGATATCAGCACCATTTGGGATACTCTTGCAATTAGCAACTTTTTTTTGGATGAAATGCACCCTTAACAGTCAGATCTCCCTCTGGACATGAAAAGCAGTGCAATGTAACGGTGGTGTTCCAATAATGATCAGACTGAGGTAGCGGCACTATGGACCTCCTGTCTTTTTCGTAAAGTTCCTAAGGTTGCACTTTTTTTGCCTTTTATTGGTCATTTCTGCCTGCTTTTTATGCTGTTTTCCTTATACCATCGGGTGTGAAAATGATCAGCGAGATACAGAATTGTGGCGGAAAGAAAGATCAGCGAGATAAAGAATTGTGGCGGACATAAGGAAAGAGAAGAGGTTTGAGAGATGGGGTTTGGGCGGTGGGAAGGAAAATGAGAAATGGGCTGTGAGGAGCAGAGATGAGAATGTATTGTGGGAAAGGAGAAACGGGGGTGAGACAAGGAAACGAAAACGGGCTGTGAGGAGCAGAAGTGCGAATCGGCTGCGAGGAACAAATGTGAGAGTAGAATTTCAGAATTGTGAGATACAAAGTTGAGATCAGGATGTGAGAAAAAGAAAATACGAATAATACTGGAACGGAAAGTGCGATACAGCAGGTAGAAATGTTGGGAAGTGAGAATAAACTATGATCCGGGAACGTGAGAATGGGATGGGAGAATGGGCTGACGGAAATAAACGTGCCTACAGACGATCGGATAAGAAAGTGGTTATGGATAAAGGGAACCGAGAATGAATCCGCAGGGAAAAGTCTGTACCAAGGGAAAGCGGTAATCGGATGTGGCAATGGGAAATGGGAAAAGACATTAGTGGGGGTGACCAGGAGTGAGGATGGGATTTGAGAAAGGGACGTATGAATTGGTTATATGAAAACAGGTACGAAAATAAAGGGCAAAGGGGATGCTGTGAGAATCAGCACGAAGAATTGGAAGTAAGAAAGAGCAGTGGGAATTAGCGGCGAGAAAGAGAATTGCGAACTGACGAAGTGAAAGGGAGTCTCAAATGCGCATTGAGATAGATGAGTGCGATTGTTTAATGAAGTTGGTCAACGAGTACAGGAAGTGGGAACAGACGACAAAATTGGTGCAGGAGAATGGTCGCTGAGAATGGGCAGTGAGAGTGAGGTGCGACAAGTTAAAAGGAATGGGCCGTAAGAGGGTCAGCAAGACTTGGTAGAGATAGTGGCATGTGAGATTCGTAAAGGACCATTGTCAACATAAATGGTCAGCAAGATAGGGCTCGACATGATGGTATCGAGGAGACTGTAGGAGAGGTAGTAATCATTTAAATTAAAAACATATGGGTCAGCAAGTTGTTTAACACATAAGTTACCCATCCAGTAAAGCGAACTATACAATAAACTATACTGTCGTCTTACCTTCTACTGCCAGCTACGTCCACTTAATATACGCCAGATTTGGTTGGACAGGTCTCAAATATACTATCTGGGTAAGGACCGTAAATGACTCGATGAACATCTATGATGGTAGACCAGATCCTACAGAGAACAGCTATGATGGTAGACCAGATCCCACAGAAAACATTTATGATGGTAGACCAGATCCCACAGAGAACATCTTTGATGGTAGACCAGATCCCACAGAGAACATCTTTGATGGTAGACCAGATCCCACAGAGAACAACTATGATGGTAGACCAGATCCCACAGAGAATTCTTCCTATTCTAGGTCTTCTTACAATGCTTGGTCGAAATCACGTTTCATCTTGCTCATCACAGTGAAGAAAACTCAGCCATGCAGTTCTGGCACCAGCAATGATTCACTCCCTTTATATTGGGTCGTCGATAGCCTGTGTGTCTTTCCACCTGTGGTAATATAAGTAATTCCAGAACGAAACTAAGATCAATCATTAATCACTAGCAATGATATCATGTTGTTTGTTTCCTACTTTGTCAAGTGGACTTTGTTATGTGGAGAGGCATGCTCTTCACTCTACGAATGGACAGCGCCCATTTTGTTAACGCAAGGCTTTTCATCGTTTAAAGCTGTCGATTCCAATGATGGCAATGATTCGTTACCTCTGGTTACTTGATGCACCCATTTCCCACAGTTACATCTACTGCTGTAAAGATAGCTTTTCTAAGCTTTTCTTGCTTATGAACGCTCTTCGTTATAGTACTGTTACTCACTGCCCTTAGTTGCTGGAGTGGGGACTAATCAGAGGAAATTAACGCGAGTCCTGAAGTAGAGTTGCTTATTTGGTTTATTTAATTTCAACAATGAAGCTCCCTGGAATCTCGCGGTCTGAATCGTTTCTCTGACTAGATGATCTCCATGACTAACCCATCTGGACTCCTTATGGAGGGTGAACTCGCTAGCTGTGAGGATTGCTACAATCAGGGTTACACCCCTCCCAAAGAGTGGTGTGATGTAACCCGGGCTCTCGTGCTGATAATTTAGTGGGGGAGGCTTTTTAAGAACGTATGAGCCAGAATAGTATTATAACACTGCTACACCGGATATAGTTCTGGTGACGAACACTAAGTAGTTGGGATGTAATACATGGCGCCATGCAGGTGCTCCCCGTGTAATGGCATATACCATGCAGGTGTTCCCCGTATAATGACATATACCATGCAGGTGCTCCCCGTGTAATGGCATATACCATGCAGGTGCTCCCCGTGTAATGGCATATACCATGCAGGTGCTCCCCGTGTAATGGCATATACCATGCAGGTGCTCCCCGTGTAATGACATATACCATGCAGGTGCTCCCCGTGTAATGGCATATACCATGCAGGTGCTCCCCGTGTAATGACATATACCATGCAGGTGCTCCCCCGTGTAATGGCATACACCATGCAGGTGCTCCCCGTGTAATGGCATATACCATGCAGGTGCTCCCCGTGTAATGGCATATACCATGCAGGTGCTCCCCGTGTAATGGCATATACCATTCACTCAGGCTTTAATTGTTTCTCATTGTTAGTTAACTTTAATAAACGGAATTTACTTACTTTAGCAAAAAGCATATTATGGAGGACCGTAAAAGTCTTTCTATGTGCATCTTTAGCCCTTTTGCTGAACGTATCGATGTTGAACCATTGACATAGGCTTACAATGAATGTTGTCATTGGTAATGATCATTGTAAGTTCTCAAATGTAATGCGGCTCAAGTCTGCAGAGGTCATATTAGTACGGTACTTTTGACACATTTGTCTGCACTTTGGAATGACGTGTACACCACTTTGTAACTATGCACCCCCGTTTGTGCTCCATGTATGACAACACAATGTCCCTTTTTAGCATTCGCTGATAAGGCTAGAGTCACTCGAGGACTGCAGCCTCTGTTTACTCTCGAATGTAGTTTACAGTCGACCTCAGTGGGGTTATCAGTATACCTGCCTGATAGTTGAGATAAAGTACAAATTCGTATATGGCTGTTACACCCACGCGACCGATTGCTTCGATGATGACGTCATAGTTTAGTCATCCCCGAGCCTTAAACTGAACGAGATGAGCCGCGTTGAATAGGAGGCGGCGGGGAGTGAGTGGGGCGGGGAGTAGGGGGGGGGGGATGGGGGAGGGGGGTGGTAGGGGTAAATAGGTCGATGAACAGACTGCCGGGGTTAGGTAGGTGCATAATAGATCAGAAAACAGGGATGGGACACGGCATTGTTTCGATCCGTGAAAAACCAGAAAAGACAGGTGGATTTGATGAAGGGGCAGACGAGTCAATAAGTAGAGTGGCAAAAAGAAGCCGAGGCGAGCATTGGTGTCATCAACGTGAACCCTCCTCATCAGAACATCAGCACTATTACCCATCGAACCACTCTGATATTCTACTTAGTTAGAGAGCTTGCGTGATACATTGAACAAAATCAGAAGGTCACTATTTCGAGTCTGACCCGATGCAAACATGGCACATCGAGGACAAAGCGGGCCTGGGTAGATGATGAACATGATATAACGGTATTTAATATTCAATGACCTGATGCTGGTAATTGACAAAAGCTCGTAATGAGCAACATAACGACAGTCCCCGAAGTTGAAGTGATAATGCTATCCGCTCAACGCTACCAAAACATAACAGCCGTATTAATGTAGGGCGACGACGATATAACCAGAGAGCTTATAGTTACCCTGAGAGGGTTCACTCAGACTAGCTGTGCAATGAGTATGTAAATGAGTGAAACAAGCACCCGTCGTCTGGCGGCGCTACCATGAAATAAACGATGGGACTACTGACCCAACGTTTTGGGGCTCGGCGTCTGTTAAAGACAAGTAATCGGAACATTGCATGTGATTTTAAGAGACGCTATGACGGCAGAGCACCATGCTGCTCACAGGTGGCGTGTTTACATATTTTATCAGGCGGAGACGCGAGTGCACTCCCCTTAGCGTAGCTATAAACTATTTGATATAACACAGAACAAACTGCGATCACACAAAATGACATCCTCTGCTATGTCATTTTAGCATCAATTATAAATCGCCATATTGAATTGGCAAATGCAAACAGTCAGCTCAGCCTGTCTGCAACGAATGCAAATAGTCAGCTCAGCCTGTCTGCAGCGAATGTAAACAGTCAGCTCAGCCTGTCTGCAGCGAATGCAAACAGTCAGCTCAGCCTGTCTGCAGCGAATGCAAACAGTCAGCTCAGCCTGCCTACAGCGAATGCAAACAGTCAGCTCAGCCTGCCTGCAGCGAATGCAAACAGTCAGCTCAGCCTGCCTGCAGCGAATGCAAACAGTCAGCTCAGCCTGCCTGCAGCGAATGCAAACAGTCAGCTCAGCCTGCCTGCAGCGAATGTAAACAGTCAGCTCAGCCTGTCTGCAGCGAATGTAAACAGTCAGCTCAGCCTGTCTGCAGCGAATGCAAATAGTCAGCTCAGCCTGTCTGCAGCGAATGTAAACAGTCAGCTCAGCCTGTCTGCAGCGAATGCAAACAGTCAGCTCAGCCTGCCTGCAGCGAATGCAAACAGTCAGCTCAGCCTGCCTGCAGCGAATGCAAACAGTCAGCTCAGCCTGCCTGCAGCGAATGCAAACAGTCAGCTCAGCCTGTCTGCAGCGAATGCAAACAGTCAGCTCAGCCTGTCTGCAGCGAATGCAAACAGTCAGCTCAGCCTGTCTGCAGCGAATGCAAACAGTCAGCTCAGCCTGTCAGCAGCGAATGTAAACAGTCAGCTCAGCCTGTCTGCAGCGAATGTAAACAGTCAGCTCAGCCTGCCTGCAGCGAATGCAAACAGTCAGCTCAGCCTGCCTGCAGCGAATGCAAACAGTCAGCTCAGCCTGTCTGCAGCGAATGCAAACAGTCAGCTCAGCCTGCCTGCAGCGAATGTAAACAGTCAGCTCAGCCTGTCCTGCAGCGAATGCAAACAGTCAGCTCAAACAAACAGTCAGCTCAGCCTGTCTGCAGCGAATGCAAACAGTCAGCTCAGCCTGTCTGCAGCGAATGCAAAAACAGTCAGCTCAGCTCAGCCTGCGAATGCAGCGAATGCAAATGCAAACAGTCAGCTCAGCCTGTCTGCAGCGAATGCAAACAGTCAGCTCAGCCTGTCTGCAGCGAATGCAGTCAGCTCAGCCTGTCTGCAGCGAATGCAAACAGTCAGCTCAGCCTGCCTGCAGCGAATGCAAACAGTCAGCTCAGCAGCGAATGCTCAGCTCAGCCTGCCTGCAGCGAATGTAAACAGTCAGCTCAGCCTGCTGCAGCGAATGCAAACAGTCAGCTCAGCCTGCCTGCAGCGAATGTAAACAGTCAGCTCAGCCTGCTGCAGCGAATGCAAACAGTCAGCTCAGCCTGTCTGCAGCGAATGTAAACAGTCAGCTCAGCCTGTCTGCAGCGAATGTAAACAGTCAGCTCAGCCTGCCTGCAGCGAATGCAAACAGTCAGCTCAGCCTGTCTGCAGCGAATGTCTGCAGCGAATGCAAACAGTCAGCTCAGCCTGTCTGCAGCGAATGCAAAGTCAGCTCAGCAGCTCAGCAGCTCAGCCTGTCTGCAGCGAATGCAAACAGTCAGCTCAGCCTGTCTGCAGCGAATGCAAACAGTCAGCTCAGCCTGTCTGCAGCGAATGCAAACAGCTCAGCTCAGCGAATGTAAAACTGCTCAGCCTGTCTGCAGCGAATGCAAACAGTCAGCTCAGCCTGTCTGCAGCGAATGCAAACAGTCAGCTCAGCCTGTCTGCAGCGAATGCAAACAGTCAGCTCAGCCTGCTGCTGCAGCGAATGCAAACAGTCAGCTCAGCCTGTCTCAGCGAATGTCTGCAGCGAAGCCTGCAAACACAGTCAGCTCAGCCTGTCTGCAGCGAATGCAAACAGTCAGCTCAGCCTGTCTGCAGCGAATGCAAACAGTCAGCTCAGCCTGTCTGCAGCGAATGCGAAAAAACAGTCAGTCAGCTCAGCCTGTCTGCAGCGAATGCAAACAGTCAGCTCAGCCTGTCTGCAAATGCAAACAGTCAGCTCAGCCTGTCTGCAGCGAATGCAAACAGTCAGCTCAGCCTGTCTGCAGCGAATGTAAACAGTCAGCTCAGCCTGTCTGCAGCGAATGCAAACAGTCAGCTCAGCCTGTCTGCAGCGAATGCAAACAGTCAGCTCAGCGAATGCCTGTCAGCTCAGCAGCGAATGCAAACAGTCAGCTCAGCCTGTCTGCAGCGAATGCAAACAGTCAGCTCAGCCTGCCTGCAGCGAATGTAAACAGTCAGCTCAGCCTGTCTGCAGCGAATGCAAATAGTCAGCTCAGCCTGCCTGCAGCGAATGCAAACAGTCAGCTCAGCCTGTCAGCAGCGAATGCAAACAGTCAGCTCAGCCTGTCTGCAGCGAATGCAAACAGTCAGCTCAGCCTGTCTGCAGCGAATGCAAACAGTCAGCTCAGCCTGTCTGCAGCGAATGCAAACAGTCAGCTCAGCCTGTCTGCAGCGAATGCAAACAGTCAGCTCAGCCTGTCTGCAGCGAATGCAAACAGTCAGCTCAGCCTGTCTGCAGCGAATGTAAACAGTCAGCGCAGCCTGTCTGCAGCTGAACCATCGGTTATCATAAGCATTACTCCCTGGGGTGTCATGTGAAATAGATAGCAAAATAACGATAGGATGCCGAGCTGTGCGGATTTATTACAGATAATGCTTAAAGAGTTGCCCGGTCTTAAAGCAGTCGATACAAAGCATTATTGAAGCGCGTTGTCTTTTTTTAAAAAACCGGTTTTTAAAAGAATGAATATTTACGCATTGTTATTCATTAAGCAAATGTGATGACATTTTAATTTTGGCGCTGTACGTTATGGTTCCTTCAATTAGTCACGCTGTTTGTTGTTTCAAATTATATTCTTACATGGTCACTTATCTCTAATGGCGCTGTACAGTCGACATTACTGACCATTCCATCCCCAGTTTAAATCATAAGAATATTCCGACCTCTAGTTGTTTAAGGTACATGTTGATGCAGAAAGTTCCACCAATTATTATCTTTAAAGGTTGTACGCCATGGGCCCATTGAATGGTCCAGCCATTTGAGATATCAGGAAAGTTAGATTAACAGACAATCACAAATGGCTTATCTGCAGCAAATGACAAAAATTCATTACGGTTATCAGTATTTTCAGAGAAGCTCTTCAGGGATCGGTTTACCACTCCTAAGTCCGCATTCTTGACTTTGCATCATATATGCAATGCAAAGTCATTCCAGTCATTACGAGTAGCGCTCGGTATTGTCCCCCACCGATTCTCTACAATACAAGAGTATCTCTCCCCTCCTGCCGTTGTCAATAACGCCTTCCTTAAGTAGCTATTCATCGGCAAATGTGACTTTAGCATCTTTTATATTCCCATGTGTCAAGCTCTCTGTTTTTGCAATAACACCATGTGAACTCGAGGAACCTGACTTTTACTATCAATAAAGATACATTGCACAAATGTTTACAAACAAATAAAACAATTGCTCTATGTCCCTGTCGTAGAACCAGCTGGCATACAGCCGTGAGTTACACTTAAAAACAATCATGACCAGGCTCCTGAGAGACAAATGCGTGTGGGCTTTATCATGTATTAGCCCGAGATCCTCTTGATCCTGTCAATGTGATCTGTTGATCAGTTTGATCCTGACGCCATTGAGCGGTGTGACGACACCCCTCTCAGCCAGCTGGAGAGGAACCTCCGTCTCCGAGCAGCGCTCAATGCGGAAGTTCTTGATCATTCGGCCAAGGGCCACCTTCGCTTCCATCATCGCAAACCGCATCCCGACACAGTTACGTGGTCCTGCGCCGAAAGGTATCCAGGCCAGTGAATGACGGGTCGCCTTGTGCTCCGGTAGGAACCTGTTGTCAGGGGGCAATCTTAGTCAAACAAACCTCACAAGCAGAAAATAGGCCAAGTATCATTACACTTCAAACATCGGTTTCCACGCATTCCTTGTAACATCAAGTGAGATGAACACACGGCCGCGCCTACAATGCTTGTAATATCAAATGGGATGACCACACGGCCGTGTCTACAATACTTATAACATCAAGTGGGATGAACACACGGCCGTGTCTACAATACTTGTAACAACAAGTGAGATGAACACACGGTCGCGTCTACAATACTTGTAACATCAACCGGGATGACCCCACGGCCGCGCCTACAATACTTGTAACGTCAAGTGGGTTGAACACACGGCCGCGCCTACAATACTTATAACATCAAGTGGGATGAACACATGGCCGTGTCTACAATACTTATAACATCAAGTGGTATGAACGCACGGCCGTCCCTACAATACTTGTCCTTCCTAATATTCTCCATACCTCTCGGACGCCACATGCCTGTGTACATTCAGCAAACAGCGGAAGTATTACTAGGTTAATCACGTGGTACCTTTCTGGCTCGAATATTTCAGGGTCAACGGACCCCCACAACTCCGGGTCGCGATGCACGGCCCAGCTGTTGGCCTGGACAGAGACTCCCGCTGGGATGGTCAGATGGTCGAGCTTACAGGTCTCCATGCAGGTTCTGTTGACCACGCTGCACACACAAAGACCTCAACGTCACCAACATACAGAGACCTTGCCGTCAACGGCATACAAGGACCTCAACGTCACCATCATACAGATACCTCACATCAGCGGCATACGACCTCAACGTCAACATCATACAGAGACCTTACCGTCAGCGGCATACGACCTCAACGTCAACATCATACAGAGACCTTACCGTCAGCGGCATACGACCTCAACGTCAACATCATACAGATACCTTACCGTCAGAGGCATACGACCTCAACGTCAACATCATACAGAGACCTTACCGTCAGCGGCATACGACCTCAACGTCAACATCATACAGAGACCTTACCGTCAGCGGCATACGACCTCAACGTCAACATCATCATACACCAGAGACCTTACCTCAACGTCAACATCATACAGCCTTACAAGCGGCCTACCTCAACGTCAACATCATACAGAGACCTACCGTCAGCGGCATACGACCTCACGTCAACATCATACAGATACGTTACCATCAGCGGCCTACAAGGACCTCAACGTCAACATCATACAGAGACCTTACCGTCAGCGGCATACGACCTCAACGTCAACATCATACAGATACCTTACCATCAGCGGAATACGACCTCAATGTCAACATTATACAGAGATCTTACCGTCAACGGCATACAAGCACCTCAAAGTCATTATCATACAGGAATCTGAACGTCAAACTAATAAAGAAACCTTACCATCAACATCACCCTAAAAATCATTTAGTGGCCAAGTGGACAAACAGAGTCCTGAACGACAACATCATACGGGGACCTTAAGGCCACATTCACACAGGACCTTTACGGCAACATCATACAGAAACCTTACCGTCATTATCATACAGAGACCCGTACGTCAACATCATACAGGGACCTTAAAATGTCAACATCATACAAGGACCTTACACAGTTGGTTGCTAATAATCGGGTATTAAATGAATAATTCATAATTAATAGTATGTATATGATCAGGTAGCGCTTAACATCAATTATTGTAACTCATAGACCAGGCACCAATGAAATGCGCGTATACACTGCAACGCGTATACACTATGTTCGATTCGCCGGCGATGCTTGGTTAACGAGAGCAGGCAACGATTAGAAAAGCGGTGGAACGGAACCACACGGATTGGAATAATTCCTACTACTTACAGTCCCGCTATGGGGTAGAGCCTCAGGCTCTCACATAACACCATGTCGAGATATGGCAGAGAGAGGATCTTCTCGTAGCTGGGCTCCTCCTGTACATACACCGCACACGCTCAACTGGCTTCTCAATACCCACTGAATTCAACGAATCAAATATGATAACATTTAATAAGGTTTAATCATCAATGGTCACAATGACTTAGATACCTCAGCTGTAAGATTCTGGTCGAGTTCGTCAAATAGCCTGTCCTGTTTGTCCGGGTGTAAGGCCAGGAGATAGGCGCAGTAAGACAGGGCCGTGCTGGTCGTCTCGTAGCCGGCTAACAGGAACAGGAAACCCTGCATCTTAATTTCCTGTTCAAACCAGACCACATATATTTTAGTTCCTTAGTTGTACAAATCCAATGGAGACTAGGCAATATTCATATAAGTAGATCTCTTTACAATACTATAGATTGTCACAATCTTAGACGTGCAATAACCTTTGGTGAAATCAATACCTATTGGTGGTATTTCGCCCACCACAACTTTCGATCGGGGTTCACTTAGTGTAGGTCAGAAGCACGGGTAAGCCCCGTATATCCCGCTCATATCGTGATTTGATGCCTTTTTCCATCGGGAGATGGGGGAATAAGATGGCGTATTAAAAATTGCGGATAAAATTGATAATCTTTTAAATGTTGGTCACCACGTTCAGCAAACCAGAGAGCTCATAGCTACGCTAAGAGGGTGCACTCCGACTAGCTGCACGCTAATTATGCGATTGAGTGAAACACACGCCCGTCATCTGGTGGAGCCACCATGAAATCAACAAAAGCACACTTGATCCAATGCTGGAAGTCTGGCTGCTATTGTTTAAGAAATGGTGTATTCCAATTGGTCGAGGCGATTACGCCCCCGAATTAATCAGATGAATCCATGTGATTTGAGGAGAAACTACGACAAAGCCTCACGCTGCTCACTGGTTGCGTGTTCACACATTTTGTCGGGCGGAGAAGCGTGTGACCCCTCTTCTAACAGCTATAAGTTCTCTGATCGAACTGTCACACTGGTCAGGACGGGATTATGAAGATGACGGACAACTCAAACGGCCAGGATCAACGTTATGATGCATCAGGCCAAACAATCAGGATCGACGTTATGATGATTCAAGACAAATCATTAGGATCTACGTTATGATGCTTAAATTTTGTTAGACAGAAGCAGATATAACAAGTGTTATTTTGACCTTCATCAACGACTATGTTCAGGGTCATTGGCAATTATAGAAATATCAAATACATAATATATCTGAGAACAAATGGTGACTGAAATATTGCATAAATATTCCTCGTCATCCCAAACGCAAGACGTCGAAAAATTGGGGTGACTTCGATCATGCTTGTTAAATTTTTTGATTGTCACTATTGTTGATAATTCTCAGATTATCATTAAATCGCACCATGATAAAATATTGATGATGTCAACGGAGTACTGAAACATAATGGACGTCGATTGTACCACTTCTGGTCGCTTATTAGACCAACGTTAAGGATTAAATGACAATAGTTGTTAAAATCAAAAAGAGCCTATCCTATTCTATCATCGTATAAAGCTAGTGGATAGATTATCCTTTTTATTTGGTCGGCAAACCTGCCAAGCAAAGTAAGAGAATGTTCCTTCTACAGTATACGCAGATAGCTTGAAATGGTACTATATCATCACTTGAAATCTTACACACAAGAAGATTTTGATGATGATTATGATGATGATGATGATAATGATGATAGTGATAATGATGATGATGATGATGATGATGATGATGATGATGATGATGACCAGTTACATTAAATAATCGACAAAGTTCCCCAAATGGGCTCTGATTTCCTGTAATGAAAGATATCTTTATGTAGTTTGAACCTCTAATGTACGATAGGTATCCTAGCTCTATTCTGCCATTCCTACAAAAATGCGCCCACATTGTTTGCCGTCCCACCTCATTGGTCAGCTTCTTTTTGCCCAGCTTCATGGTTTCCGGTGATTTTAATTCTGTTTTGTGATTGGCGGTCCCATTGGACTCAGTGGTCAGCTGGCTGTCACGTGGATTGTCATTGTCATCAGCTGTCATAGCCCACTTGGCGGGGTCTTTCAGGAATGTCTCGTCTGCTTCTGCGTCCATCATTAGTTGCATCAAGTCTGCTCGCCTCAACTGTTCGACAAGTCCCGGATGCAAATCATGATACTCAGTGAAATAACGAAGTCCTCAAAACCATCAACATCATCGATAAACGTATTTCATGACGCCCCCGTGGAATACTTACATCGGGGTCTTTTCTGCGCATTTCTATCACCTCCCCCATTGAATTGATGACAAATTGCTCCGGAGACTTGGTCACCTTGAAGAGAAACTGAATGATCTCCCACATGACGCGACGGATCTCAGGCAGCTTGGCTGCGAGACACAAAATGAGAGATTGTACTTGTCTTGAGTGGATGTAAGGAATCATCAGCCAAAAACCGATATAGAAATTGGAAAGTAAACGCGGGAGGTACCAGCTAGCATGATTAGCCAGGGCTTCCGGCCCACATTGTAGAAGATCTTCCTGCAGGCCACCATGAACTTCTCATTCGGGTCGGATAAAGAGTCCACCTGCATTCCAAAAGCCGACTCCCCGATGACATCCATGGTCAGCGCCTCAAACAAGCTGCAACAGGCACCACCCTCCCGCCAATCAGTGGAACAGTTGGAGTTAGGCGTCGATAATGAAGTTACCAGAGAGAGTTCCGTAGCAGATATTGCCCGCTTGGTGCGCTCACGTTTGGATGTTGATGACCTGGCCACTGTCAGCCGCCTCTTGACATTTCTTTATCATGGTTCCTACCTTACTGTTGACCAGAGGAAGGGCCTGTAACAGAAGCCGTCAACCTCTACACACATTCATCACACATTGATGGCTGCATCTATCGTGTACATCATTTTGCGGGTTACTATCAAGTGAGATAATGGGGGCTTCAGGGGTTCTTACGCCCACCATTCATGGAGAGAAAGCGGAGAGTGAGGCGCATGCGTCGGTATTTATTGTATTACACGGGGCTTACAGCGTAAGCGTGGAGTTCTTAAGAAGCCGCTATGTATCAGGGTAATGGCAAAGACTCGCGGAAATCGGTTGGCAATGACCCAAGGAGATCGCGGGATGAAATTGCTGATGGTCGCTTTGCATAACTTCTTTTCAGTGGAGAACAGAGGAGAATTTAGAAACTACGAGGCCAACGGTCTGCTCCTTTAGCGAATCATGTAGAATACACAGAACTCATTAACTAAACCACCATCCAAACACCATAACGAGGATCTTACCTGTTTGAGCTTGGCGGAACTGAATGTGGGATTGGTAATGGACCGCAGACGCTTCCATCGATTTCCCCGAGCAGTGAACATATGTATATTTTTGCCGTTATCTGGGTCTGGCTGGACAGGGAATTGCTAGAACACAGGTAGGAATTAATCGCATTAATAGGAACTGTAATCACACAAAGAGGTCTCAGACTGCTGGTTCCTCTGGCGTTAATGCAGTGAGTAAAGTATATGATTATTCTTTGTGAACCTGCTTTAAAATGAAGCAGTTTGCGATGAAATTCAATAGCAAGTAGTGAATAGTCTTTATTATTCATGCCATGAGATGACCACAAGCCATGACAGGACATCAAGCCATGTCATCAAGCCATTATATGACAACAAACTATTATATGACCTCAAGCCATGATATGACCTCAAGCCATGATATGACCTCAAGCCATGATATGACATCAATTCACGATATGACCTCAACCCATTATATGACCCCAAGCCATTATATAACATCAAGCCATCATATAACATCAAGCCATGATATAACCCGAATTCATGATATGACCTCAATCCATGAAATAACCTCAAGCCATGATATGATGACATAACCTCAAGCCATGATATGACCTCAAGCCAAGATATGACCTTGAGGCGCTCATGGCGCAGCATACTTGGATTTATGACCGACTTCTAGCTTAAATCATCTTTCAGTCCATGCAGTATACCTGTATCCAAAGAATTGATCACCCATTGATGTTACCTTTCTGGCGTGGAAATGACTGAAATTCTTGATGAAAATTTGCTTCAGGATGTCTGCATCTGACACGACAAGGACTGGAGTCGGCCCTTCATAATACCTACGTATTAACAGCCAATTACCATACACATATTAGCCATACATGCAGATCTTACTCAATATCAGGTAACGCAAAACTGATTCAAGGAATTCGAGATCAGAGATAGGCTGAAGAAGATCAATGTTTCATATAAAGCTGTATAATTACCCAAATACTTTGCCGTAAATCTTGGTCCATTCCTGGATTTGAAGGTGCTCGTTGTTAGGCTGAAATAGGTTAACAATACACATGTAACAAAGAAGTCCTTCTGTTGGGATGGTGACCGTGATGTTCTACCACGACCCAACCGGAACTAACCCAGTGCGCGTTATAACGTGTTCGATATCATGTGACGTATATTATGCTATTCAATAGGTTGATTAATAATGGCAGGTTATACATAGCTATTCAAATATCAAGTAATTTGTGAAATTTAAAGAATGCGAGCAGTTTAGGATTTTATTACCTTTTTATTCAGTTGTCCAAAATTGCCCAGCCACCAATGGGGTTCCGGTCCAGGGATACCTAGGTTCTTAAATAAACGATGTTGCTTTCTTCTTCGCCTGAAACCATCCCATCTGTTGTAACTGGCCTGCCAGTATCCATGTCATCCCCGAGAAATAGTTACAATTCATGGCTCATTTACATCAATCGAAAACAGAATCTCATCCACATGTGGGTGGAATACACTTATAATAAATGTGTTTTTTAATTGATCATTTCTAAGCCAGAAACACAATTACATAGCAATAAATGAATTCGTTTAAAGTGGTGCGTGAGAATCCGTGTAGAAGTACTTACATGTAGAGGGCAGCCAACAGAAGCCCGGCTGTAGCGACGAGAGCCGTGGTTAACATCATGATAGGGGCGTTATGATTCCGTGAGGTCAACCAGTCCTTTGGAATTCAACAAACAATGACCCAGTTCAATAAAATCAGGGTATACAGGGACGTAGCCAGCGATACGCACTTACGCACGTGCGTAACATCAATTAGAAAAGTGAAAAAATAAATATGGCCAAAAGTGGCATCAAAGTCAAAATCTAAGGGGATTAGACTTTACTTTCTGGACCTGTAGATTTCTCCCCGTCTGTGCGTAACATTCCTTCAAGCCTGGCTACGCCCCTGGTATATACCGTTAATTTGTTTTTCCATTTAACAAATATAATTGGAAAATGGGTACAGTTAATTAGACAATACTGTCAATATAACATTGGGGAATTTTTAAAGCTGGCTAGCTTGTTAACGAGCACGGTGGCCTCTAACAATCATTAGGGCGGAGCGTCTGCGGAGGTGAGAGCTGAGCAACAGGAAATTACGGTTGTCCGGTAAACTTAAATCGTTCGCTGGTCAGATACACATCAGCTTTAAGGGCATCATTCCATTAGCCTCGGCGCGGAGATTCCGTATGAGCGAGGAGCAATTATGATTGAGGGCTACCATAACGTGACCAAAACAAGACGCGCTGTGTTGTGGTAGGAATTCGCACATTGCTCTTTGTATATTGTTCCAATTTTCTCAGCGAAGGACTTTGATTAATGAATGGAATGCACTTGAGTGATATATATTTGAGGCATTTAATTCGTTCATCAGATAATAGGAAACAGAAGCCAAAAGAACTTCGATAAAATATGTAAACTGGATCCAACTGCAAATCAATATATTCGTATACTTCATCGCTAATCTTGAAATTAAACTATTAATATCTCACCTCGTTTTCGTCGTCGCTATGAGTGTATAGAACTGCGAAATCACCGAGGGCGATCGCCGAGTATATCCAGTTGGTATCACGTTGGTGCAGGTCGATGCCCGCGTTATGTAAACCAGATTATAAGCATGGGGGTTACTCTACAGCTATTGACTGAAAAAGTACCGAATAACTAATTTATACAAATCAATTCTGTTTAACAACATCGAGGATATCGTGCACTGGGTGGATATGAAATAACCGAATCAATCTTCTCATGTTAGTTGAAAAACTGTTGATGATTTTACAGGAGCATCTTAAGTGATTCCCTTCCCAGAAAGAGTCACATTACCCTCGCCAAGTGCCCGCTGTCCATCGAGGTCATGTGCTGCTGGAATCAAGGTTCGGGTGACCGAGTCTGTGTGTCACGGTGAGGGCGCGACTGGCCCGGAAGAGCGATTATATTTGTTGACTATAATATGCGAATATAAATGTTTTACGATCGACCGATATGGATTATATATAAGCAAAAATGTTACGTCATCGCGGTTCGGTAAATCTGTAGATCGATTGAAGCCACAGTCTATCAGCAAAAACACAGAGGCGACCAATGTACATAGTGTCCGGCATTGCCCCCCCCCCCCCCCCACCCCGGATTGCCCCTCGGAAAGTGTGAAGCGCGCATAGCAGCTTACTTCATTATCTACTAATAACAACAGTCCTAAATTCGTACATAGATTTTCACGATTTTTTGCACAGAGTAAGCTCGTATATAAAGCTTAAGAAATGTAAAATAAAAAGTATAGGTCACTGCTACCTTATCAGTAGGCTGTGAGTCGCAGGGTTAGGGGCAGAACAACGAAATCACAGGGGAACCATCATTACCTATACTACTAAAGCTGTGACCCTCTCAGCAGGCCATGAGTCGCAGGGAAAGGGGCAGCCATGAGTCACAGGGCAAAAAATGACACAAAATCGAGTCGCAACGAAATCCCCACTAATCGCAGGGGAGCCACTACCATGTATACTACCAATCTCCAAGGTCTTTATCTATAGAGGTCCTTAAGCGTAAACATTCCGGAGCCAAGTGTACCAGTGTAAGTTCCATTTTTCACGCAGTCGAGGTCCTGTATAAACTGGGCAACCTTAGCGTCGTTCTTCTCGATAAAGTCGGGATCGGGGCAGGGCACGCTAAAGCGAACACCCTCGTTGCTAGTTTTTTCAGTCAGCTTCTTACTATAGCTGCTGAAGTAGTTTTGCCCTATGATGGCGGAGTAGTCACTTCCTCCAACGCAGCCCTTCCTCATGGTATCCCACTGCTCTGTATTTTGCCTGAATCCAGTATGATCGTTGCAGAAAGACTTTATCGCCACCTCCATTATACCCAACAAACACCACTCTTTAAATGGTCGGTCGGTCGGCTGCACTTACCGCGGTACCGGCACGATCACCTCCTGCGACCCCCGTCGACCTAGGTGGTGAGGGGGGTGGAGATACCCAAGCCAACGTCTTAGCCTTAATGTCGCTTTTCATTTGAGTATATTTTTTGATCTCGGCCGAAACGAGTTTAAACTCATCGTCTGAGATAAAGCCATCTTCAAGCGCCGCCGAAATAATATCTGTAACCGTGTTTAGTTTGCTCTGTGCCAGAATTTGAATCTGGTCGTGCTTCTTTACCTTCACCGACAGCCGACTGCTGATGACCTTTCCTGCGATCGCAACCAGCCCGCACACAGCCCCCGTAGCACCCAAGACTGTAGCAACTGGGGCAGCAACCACATCAGACATCAGACCCGCACCACTTGCGCCAAGACACATACCCGCAGCAACTAAAGCAGTGTCTACAGCGTCCACTGAGTTTACTGCACTCCTATATTTTTTGTACATAGCACCATGTTTTTCAATTTCTTTCTCAAGGTATTGCTTCTTAAGACTGATCTCATTCAGCCTATAGGATTGCCCTAGACCACACGGAGGCAGCTCCCGATTTAACGATGCAGTCGTTTGTTGTTGTTTCATACTGCTGCTTTATACGTCTACAAGTCAAGTTCAATTAGGAGTGAAGCTACAGACCAAGTCGCCCCTCTGTTTTGTGTGGTTGTATAAAAGTTAATAACGTTGCCTTGTTCTAGCTGTAAAGGCTTGTCTAAAGATATTACAACAGCCCGTTGGTCAGCAGGCTTACTTATTCCTACCACTTGATTCGTTCCATTAATAACAGGAACGACTGCTATAGGACCAGTATCAGCACCAACACCCGAATACAACCCCATACGAATGATCCTACCACCAGATGTCATGGTATATCCACAGGTTGAGTCTTGTGCGTCTCGACCCCTAGCCCCATGGCCAAACGACCAATCATATCCTCTGCGAAGGGGGCCACTTGCTTCTGCCCATATAGTAATGAGGGGTTTTGTCTGGGAGTTTATGTGTTCTCTCAGGTCCCTACGATGCTGTCTGTGTCTCTCATCAACATACTTTTTATTAGCAGCATCTTCATGCGATACTGGGTCTCCCAACTGAACGATTTTATTATCTCCCATTTCAAGGTCTCCAGCCATAGTACCGCCACTTTTATCCATTTTTTGTGAGTCACCAATAGATACATAGGTCTTTGTGGCATATTCCGAGAGGTTGGCACCGCCCTGTTCTGGTTTCACTTGAGTTCCATAAATACTCGCTTTTATTGACATCTTGTAAATTGAAGAACAACACCAATAGGAAGGGTGTGCTTGTTCAATATACGTCCCTTATTATCCCTAATCTGAACTCATTCACAGCTCCGACAGTAACACGTTTTGACACAGGATTAGCAATGTTTGTGGTTATGAGGTGGACATAAAGTGCGTTAAAGATGCTAAAGTTCATGGGCCGGACGCCTTTGTGAAAACCTTAAGGAATCCATCCTCTACCCAGACCGGCATCAAGTCCTAATATTTTTAACACACCGTCACATTGTAAAGACCCAGAAGGAAGAACTGAGAGGGTAACAATCCCAGTTGAATCATCAACCTCAAAACTAGGACCTAAAGTATCCTGACTAATAAGTTCAAATTTCTCCTGTATATGCTTGAAGCTCCAGAGGCCAGGCGGGAGACTGGAACGTTTTAACCCCTCTAGCCCAGAACCATCTGGCAGCCATCGAAGGGGCACATCTGATTCAATGTTAAACCAACCCACAGTATACGTGATTGACCTAAGACCTACGTATAGATCACCTGCACTATTGTCATTAGCATTTTGCAGGGACACAGCGTCGCCGCTTTGAACATTTGACAGAGTGTGATACATAGCACTATGAATAAACAAGCCTTTAGTTTCAATAGAAAAGCTACATATAAAGCGGGCGAGGTGTATCCAGCCTCATATGGTGTGGGAGATAAACTAACCCGACAAACAATTCAAGTTGTTCACAATGGTGGTACATTCACAGCAAAGTTTCCTGATCTATTCAGTAACTATAAGGTGCCACCGGTAACAGCGGACAAAATAGTAAAAGACTGGTTGACAAATCCAATGCAGTTTTGGCAGAACCAGGTAAACTTTGCAGTGTGGTGTGCAACATCCGGCTGCGGTGTGTCATCCCACGACCACCTCGTGAAAGCTATATACACCTTTCACCTTTATTACACAGTGCGTCGCCTATTAGCAGAACTGCAAGCGCCTCTACCTCAGGATCATGCCTATGACCCCTAAAACAATACATATGACAAGAGGGCATATGAGAGACTCTGCACTCTGTTCAACCAAACACAGACTGGCGCCAGAAGGCAACCGTATCTAATAGTGGTCTTAGTATCTTATATGCACATGATGCGTATGGTTACGGGAGTGTCCTCAAGGTTGCTGGTCGAAACGTTCGTTATGACCCTACACGGATGGCCTTTGAGGCGGAAAAGGATACAAAGCCAGGTTTTGCTCACGCGAAAAACCTACAATCCTTTCAGGAGAGAATGGGTGCTGTTTTACATCTAGCACAGGGACCTGAAGCAGACGAGGCCTGGAGTACCTTCATACTGGACACGTCTGAGGGTTTTACACAAACCAGCGTTGAGCGAATTAACGACAGCATCAGGACCTATGTATGGGTCATTCTTAGTGCTCAGGCGCAGACGCGCTCAAAGATACTAGGTGTTGGAACGTCCTTTGATGCTCAAAAGCAATTTCAGGCCAACATTGAAGATGCCATCAACTCCCCAGTGGACATTCCTTCATCCATCCGATGGTATCAGAAAGTCCTCCAGAATGCCTCTTCAAAGGTTGATTATGTGTTTGGAACGGGCCTGTACATGGCTCCGTCTGATATGAGCCTCGCCATTGGAGACGTTGCTGGGTACAACAATCTGATTACTATCGCAACTGAGGAGCAGCAGATAGGCAGCAATGCTGATGTCAACTCAGTTCCGGTGGTTCCAGATAGAGGAAGCTTTGACCCTCCGCCAGATACAGATACAGATATGGAACTCCCCTCTCCAGGGCCGCCCCTATGGCGAGACCAGTCTGCGTGGGGCGCACGAGGATGAGAAAACCGCTCTTATTGTAGGCGGAATCGCTATAGGCTTAGCTGTGCTTTGGTTTGCTACGTAGTAAGTCACGGAGTATCAGGAGGATAACTCCCCCCACCGCCACAGCTGTGGCCCACACATGTTCTGCCATCCAACCAGCCACCTTTGCAGCTGACTTAAGCAGCCATGATACGATGGAGCCAATGATTCTTGGAAGGGCAGCTGCTGCCTTTCTGGCCAGGCCCTTCAGGGCGTTTGCCAAGGAGTTCAGCTGTTTTTTAATCCATTCCTTGAAACCGGGCTTATCAGCTGGCGTCGGCGTTGGTGCCGGGGTTGGACTAGTGCTCACTCTGCCCGTCCAAGCAACTACCAGGGTCGAGATTGCCAATCCAATCGCAGTGAGTATGGAGGCGATTGTTATACCCTGCTCTCGGAACAGAGTGCGTGCACGCTCAGATAGCGTTGTGTCCTCATTAAGAAGTCTGTTGATCCTTTCCCTGATGCAGTTAATTTGGGTTCGCAGACGTTCACGGTTTACGGAGGCAGCCTCAACACGGACACGGCATAGGTCCTGCAGCTCTGCATGCTCATTTGCTTGGAATCTCCATGCTCCACTTGCACCCCTCCCTGCCTCCTCCAGGCTTGCCATTCTGGCTTTCCGTCCGTCTATATCCCTTTCTATCTCAGTTATCTTAGCTAGGTTGTTCACCAGCTCACCCCTCTGGGTCTGCATAGCCTTGTCAAGCCCTATAAGCTCTCTGAGTGGTAGTTCGTTGTCTGTTTGTGTACCTAGGTCTTGGATGGTGTTATGAATGTCCTCTATTAATCTTGTTTCTTCCTCACCACCTTGCTCTGTCATGGCTTCAGGGTCGAGGGCGCTCATTTCAATCTCTCCAGCTTCCACTTTAGCAGCAGCTTGGTCAACGCCTTGTAGGGCTTTTACTGCCTCTTTAGATAGTTGAGGGTCACCCCAAGAGCCCGAGCAAGCTGTGTACCACCGGAATTTAAGATACTCCTAGGAGAGAGGAATTTGTTGGGATTGCTCTTCCATGTCAGAAGTTTCCATTCTCGGCCCCACTTAACCCAAAGGTCACCTCTTTTAGACGATCTAAACTTCAGAGTGGCCTGCAGTCCATGCCTTCTCCCACCTCATAACTAAGACTTCAGTTTCTTCTTTGGAAGCCACCCGATCTTCTGTTAACCCAGCAGGCATTTCAGTAATAGCCCATGGTGGACTAGTCGTACTCGACGTATCATAAGTTTCGTCAATGAGGTTAGGCTCCTCATCATCAAAGTTAGTCTCATTCCTCTCCCCTCCCATAGTCCCCACCTCATCTGGGTCGTCAAATGTTGGGTTATCAAACTCTATGTTTGTGTGTTAAAGATATAAGTGTAATTAAGAATTCAACATGACGAGTACTTATGGACGCAAACTAAACCCACACCACCGGATACGCGAACCGCTCGGGGTAAAGGGCATGCGACAGTCTGTAGTCATTACAAACAATCCAAGCACTATTGACCAGAACCAACAACTGCTGGTTCTCTTCCCCAATCTAGGCGCAGACGACGTCATTGTTCCAGGGACAGCACGGCTGGCCTTTACAATCACGCTGACCTCGACTGATGTTAACCGCAGCGTTGTGCAAAACCTGGGCCGCGCCATGGTCAAGAAAATGACAATCAAGATTTCTGGCAATGAGGTCATGTCTATTGATGACAGCGGTGTGTACCACTGTTAACACGACTTGTGGCCGACTGCACAGGAGAGACAGGGCCTCCAGTATCAGGGCATTGACACATCGGATGACAGAAAGACAACTAAGATACGAATGGGGACAGGAGACAAGGATGAGACCGAGAAAGAGGACCTGGCCATAGCCAGTGTGTATGGTAACAGGTTCTTCGTTCCGCTTGACTTTGAACTCCTCAAGAGTCACATGCCATTCTACCAGAGTGCGCTTAATGACAGACTGGAGTATGAGCTCACGTTCAACGACTACAACAGCGTAATTTACTCAACGGGCGACACCGATGTCAGCTATAAAATTGATGGCATCTCGCTGGAGTATGACATGGTTACCCAAACAGAGTTGTCCCGCATGATACGCACCCACTACACAGGTTGGCTTTTGATTCTGTATGACCGTGTTCTTTGTCACAGGAAGCTTGTATACAATAAAAGAGATACACTGTGGAACATCAACCTGAACGTGCCGGCTCGTAGCATGAAGGGCATCCTACTGCTCTTTGAAGACCCAGCCAATGCCTCATACGCCAGGAAGACAGAGGAGTTCTACAACCCAAAGATTACAAAAGTTGAGGTGACCATTGAGGGCATTCCCAACCAACTCTATGCCCAAGGTATGCGTAGCTATCAGCAGTGGGATTAGGTGAAGAAGGCCTTTGCAGCAACGAGTAAACGAGACGTCAGTGTAGCAATAGCTGTAAAAGACTTGGCATTGTCGGACGTGTCCCTAGGAGAGTACCTAACCACCAAGTATTCTCTGTGGCTCGACTTAAGGAAGAGTGATGACGACCAGCTGCACGGTAGTGGCAGGGCCGTGGAAAATGCGTCTGAGGATATTACCATTCAGATCACGAAAAAATCACAGGCGGCCGGTGCGTTGAACGCTTTTATGTATATTATAATGGATGCACAGCTTAACATTAAAGATGGCAGGCTCGTCAGCGCAGTCTACTAACAAGGTTTTAATGAAACCGAAAACTGAGTTTACATTTCCAGATGGTCCCTGTTCGGCAATTGTTTGTGGGCAGACAGGGCGTGTGAAAACCGCATTCATCCTCGACCTACTTGAAGGGCCCTTCTTTGGTGCCTTCGACCATATTGTAATCCTCTGCCCTATAATACGTTACAACGAGGCCTATCAGTTGCGGTCATGGGTGTGGGATGATTCAGATGTCTACATCGTTGATCCAGGGGAGCGGCTCCATGACCACCTGAGGGCTTTCTACCACTGCTTCAAGGGCGAGCCTACCCTCTACTGAATTGATGACTGTTCGGCAACAAAGGCCCTAACCAAGAAGAAAGACATGTTATCCGAACTGGTCTTTAGCGGCCGCCATGCGCAACAAAGTGTCTGGATCCTCACCCAAAAGTACAACTCTGTGCTGAAGGACTAACGTGAGCAGACTTGATGGATGGTGCTCTTTCACACCAAGGACCGTGACTCGTTTGAAGATGCCTTACTTAATAATGATGTAATTCCAACAAAGGAGGAACGTGCCACAGTACGCCAACTACTAGCAATGACCATGCACGCAAAACTGCTGCTTAAGACTGAACAACCTACTGCATATGCCGTCGATTGAAGTGATATTGGCCTTGATAGCAGCTGCTGCCTCAGTAACCAATTTAGGTTTCTTCATCTGGGTAGCGATGCAGTATTTTGAAGCTCGAAGGCGTATTCGTATATTCATGGATCCTGATACCATTATTGATAAACTCCTTGAACAGGACACGACTAGCTTAGTGGAGACAAAGTCTGGGGGAGCGGAACCTAGTTGTACCACTGGTGTAGATATATCTTCTAAGAGAGATAGGCTTGCTGCCGTCATAGCTGGCGGTCAGGTCCGTCAGTACCTTGGTTTGGAGCGCCTTACAATTGACCAGGTTGAATCAATGTCTGATGAAGAGATCATAAAGCTGTATGTGAGATACGAGGCTCGGCTAGGTGCCAGCATGACACGTACTCTAGGTCAGACACTGCTACAGCTGTACTCAGGTATTGCTTGTATGTTTCTACCAATCCCACCAGAACTCCAACCAAAGCTAATTACAGACCTCGAGTCTGACCCATTTGTCGGACACACGCTAAGCACTGCCACTTGTGAGCTATATCATCGCTATGGCATGTTTTACGCTCCATTAACTGCGGCTTTAACAACGGTTAAGCACTGTCAATTTGGAAAAACAAGCACTGAAACAACAGGGGCTGGGGGAGAGGAAGACACTTGTGTGCTATAGTATGTGTTTAACTCCGCTATAGCATGAGCTTAACTATGCTATAACAAGTGCTTAATTCGGCTATAACAGGTGCTTACTTAGAGCTGTCAATTGGACAAATAAATTTAGTAAGTAAACATGGAAGAAACGAACACGAATCAAGGAGAGACAAGACCTTTGGAGATAACGTCAGTGACCACTACGAAAAACGCTTAAAGGGTTGCGATAGGACGAAAGAGTGCTGCAGCTCGGAAAGCCAATCAAAATAAGCTTCCGAGAGAGCTCCGAGAGGCTAAGGCCACGCTTACAGATGCTAGAGACGAAGCTGTCGAGCTAATATCAACCAGCAAGCCTCCGGAAAGGTGGGCGTGGGGAAGATGGGCAGGGCCTTTGGTTGTTGGGGTGTTTGGACTCGCATTGTATTGCTACAGGTACCAGATGTTAGCCTCACACCCTAAACAGGTTGTGGTACAAAAGCCTACGAACGCTCATTTAAAGGATCCGTTTTATATGGAATAAGATGACAACACCAATTACTGATGGAAAAATGCTCGTTAACGCTCTGTAACATGGTGCAGTTGTTTCCTGTATTTCAAAAGGTTATGCCAAGCTTGCTAAGATTGCTCTGGGTGGTGGGGTGCCACGTCTTGATTTCACCCCACGGGACCTGGCTATGGCTGTTGCCGATGTATCACTAGCTATGGCCACAAAGGATATGCTAATTAAACAAGGAATCTTACCAGTTGATATACTGAAGTAATGGCCACACTTGCGCTGCTGGTTGGAGGCGCTCTTGTTAACGCCTTTGCATTCTCTGGGAGCAACTTTTTATTCTCTAAATTACAAAGCAGCTTCAATCTGCTCAGGCAGCATGGGCCAAGAAGAGAACTGAGCGTTTAGACTTCATCAATGAGCAACTGCGCCGCCAGGGACATGCCGAGCATACATTTAGGGATGCGGACGAGGCCTCAGACTTCTATAAGACCTCAGATGGTCAAAAAGGGCGTGAGGTGGCGTTCATTATACTGGGTATGGCTGCGACTGGGCTGGTTGCGTACAGGCTTGACAAGTAGGTCATTTGGACACTCGGGCGTTTACTTTGTATGGATCGTCGCATGCAGAAGATATACTATAGTCCTAAGGGCTACTGGAAAGGCATAACAGCTATCAAGAAGCTTGCAACAGAAGCGTGGGTTTCTGAGGAAGTTGCCAGGGGGTGGCTAACAAAGCAAGCTATATGGCAAATATACCTGCCAGTGCCAAAACACATTCCCAGGCCAAAGTTTGATGTCCCTGTCCCTAATGAGGTTCACCAAGCCGATCTCTTATTTCTTCCTCATGACGTTGTGAAGCGCCGGACTTACAAGTATCCCCTAACAGTGGTTGATGTGGCCTCACGCTACAAGGCGGCTGAGCCAATGACTACAAAAGAGGTTGCAGGTGCACCCGAGAGGATATACAAGCGAGGATTGCTGGGGTGGCCCAAACTATTTCTGGTCGTCCCCGAACGGGAGTTTATGGGTGCAGGGAATCAGCTGTTAGTAAAACATGGAGTATCAGTCAGGCGTGGCCGTGTGAATATCCATCGAGATCAGGCTATAGTGGAACGCTTTAACCGAACACTGGCTGAGCGACTCTTTGGTCACCAGTATGCCGTAGAGTTAAAGGATACTGGAAAACGATCGACGGAGTGGGTTTCTCGGCTGCAGGCTGTTGTCTCTGCGATAAATAATGAGACGACCTGCTTGACTGGAAAAAATCCTAAAGAGTTGCACAAAAGCCCTCTGCAGTCATACCAGGGCGCCTGCTGGGAGTCAAAGAGCAAAAGCTTCCCTCTGATGTTGGCATTCGGTACCTCTACCAGCCTGGTGAGGTAAAGCAAGACCAGCGCCAGCGGGCCACTGACCCTGTGTGGTCACTCAATGTTTACCAGATTGGACGCTCTGTCACTAAATCTGGTGAGCCTGTACTTTACTATTTTTTGGATGGACCGCTCTGTGGCTTTGTAAAGGAGGAGCTGCTTGTTGTGCCGCCCGATACCCAGTTACCACCAGACGGTATTACCAATTAAACAAAAGGCAGATAGGTAGTAATGGAAGCAACTGGAAAGTGCCCCTGGATATTACTCGGGAAGAGAGAACCTTGTGACAGGCCCTGTAAGTTTGACTTTTGTGCAATGCACAGGTTTAAGATTAAGTAGGGGATCGTAAATTGACTTTGTGTAGAGTGCCAGAAGGGCATTAAAAATAACCTCAAATTATGCATGGATTGTGGATACGAAAGGGTTAACCACAACCTCATGAGGAAGAAGAAGAGGCTTGAAGGCAGGAAGGCCCGGATGGCGACTCACGTTGAGACTGGTATAACTGAGGAAGGCATGCTAGATAAACCTTCTAGAACTAGGATGACCAAGCCCCCACGTCCGCCGGATGGTGCCGCTTCCAAACCCCCTCAGGCCAGGAAAACCACTCCTTTACGCTCTCCCCAGGCCACCACCAGTCTCACTATAGCTGGCATGGTGGATGACCTCCTGATTGCGGAGGGGGTAGAGGGTGAGGGAGAGGTGTCCAACAGTGATGCGGGAAGTTTACCATCATCCCTCATTGGCCGGTCGTAGGTTGAAGGTGTGGATACACCCACGGTTGAATAAGATACACCCCGTCTGCCGGACTACGCTGGGTGGCAGGCCTGGGTGCGGCTATGGCCCGTAGGTTAGGGTGTGTATGCAACCCGGAGCTATCCATCGCTTTGTATCAAAGGGGGATAGATACACCTTGTTGACGTGCAGCCCATATGTCTTGTGACTGTCACTTCGGAGCATGTTCATCCCATGACGGAACCGCTTCTGGTCGAACAGCGATTCAAGGTATTGGGTGTGGCGCAGGTTTTTCTTGACCACTACCTTTTTTACGCCCTTAGCTTTCTTGATTTCCTCCCGGGTCGACATCAAGATGGAGTACATCTTTGGGCGCAGGCCTACATACTCCCTGATGGGTACACAGCCGCACTCGTCCTTCATCTTTCCAAGAACCTTCTTGTTCTCGTTGCTGTGGAGCGGGTGGGCTGTGTCGTAGTTGCTGGTGTCGAATAGGTCACTGTCTTTTTTCATGTCGGCGTAGATGTCTGGTGTGCGGATCTCCAGGAGGAGGGAGTCGGTGTCGGTATAGAGTAGGTTGACCCCGCGGCTGTACTGGGACTTCATGGTGTTGTAGTAGAAGTCATACATGAGGTGCTTGGACAGATCGAGTATGCACATGCCCACGTAGACTGGGCGGTTGAGGACCAGGTGGGCCTTGTGGATGTGGATGGCGACCAGGTCGTAGTCGAATATTTTCTGGCGGGCGAAGGCGGGGCTGGCTGTTCATTAGTTTGTATAGGTCCTTCTCAAAGTCGCTGGTTGCGGTCTTTCGGAGATCTGTGTTCTTCCGGATGTAGGGTTCCATCCAGGGGCTTTGGGTGAAGGATAGGGCGCGGTGGATCTTGGTCAGCCTCATCCCCAGGGTGAGATACAGTTTGAGGTTACCGTAGTGGAGCACGTACTTCTCCTTATTCCTCAGGTTTGGGACTAGCTTCTCGACCCTGTGGCCGCCGTATTCGTTAAGGAGGTTTCTCTGGTAGTCTGAGAGCCACTCGTTCTGGACAAGTAGTCGCTCTGGGGCCAGAGGGTACTCGTTGTGGTCGTCGTGAAGCTCAGCTGGATACTCCAGGTCGACCTCAAAGATGTACACAGTCTTGGTATCGTCAGGGTGAGTGCGGACTAGTCTGGAGAGCGACTCTGGCCGGTCCACCCACTCAATGTTCGAGGTGGGTAGGGCCTGGCTCATTGCCCATCCATAGAGGTTGTTGGCGTCGAGGTACTGGATGTAGCTTGTGGGCTTGTCCTGGTCGAAGTCTCTTACGTAGGGATTGTTTGCCTTGGCGTGGCGCCGCGATACCATACTTATTCCTCCACGCAGACTCGATGAAGAGGTGTTTGTCGTAGTCGGTGAGGAGTTCGAGTTTTACCTCTGTGCTCTTCAGTAGAGCGTCGCACGAGAGGCCTGGGCTGGTATAGTAGTGGGCTGGGTCCAGGCCGTACTGCTTTAGGCTGGTCTTCCCGAAGGTTTCAAACACGTCGGCTAGGAGGAGGACATCTGTTCGGAGGTAGAGGTCGTGGTAGTCGCCCATGTTCTTGCAGCCAAACGTGCTCCAGACCTTTTGTGCGTGGGCATAATCTGTGGCTGATATGCCCTGCTCTGAGAGCTTGCTGTAGAAGTCTTGGATGGGCGGGAGGGGAGAATCAAACTTATCCCAGCTGTCCATGAACTCGTAGGGGAAGACTCCCTTGCGTAGGAGTAACCCTTGCTTTGCCTGGTCTGGTTCATACTCTGACGTCACAGTGAAGGCTTCTGAGCTATTGGCTGAGAGCAGCTTGTCGAGGGAGGCCAGGAGGAACTGTGCGCTGTCTATGAAGCGGAGCTGTCCGAGGGATAGGGATATGTACTTCTCTATGTTGTTGGGTGTACAGTTAATGTCTCCCTCTACCTTGCTTATGCCTTGCATTAGGAGATGGGGTCATAGACCCTCAGGTTGTGAAAGACCACGGGGATGGGGGTTGTCTTGGGGCTCAGCCTAAGCTTTAGGTTGCAGGCGTTGTGGGCTGGCCCTCTGTACTTGCCAAGTTATATGGCAGTGGTCCCGGACCTGGTCGGTTCCGAATGGTTTGCTGCAGACGTGGCATTGGGTTGCGTCTTGTGGACTCTTTGGTCCTCCCTGGTCATCCGCATGGGGACTGGCTTGGAGAGAACTGATTTGATCTTTTTCTCCTCTTGCTGTAGGTCTTTGAGGAACTTCTCCACAGTGTCTTTTCCCCAGTAGATGACTGGGGGCGAGGTCTTTCCATCGGACCACTATGTAGCCAAACCCGCAGCCCTGGTGTTCCTGGGTCTTCTGGGTGTTGCTCTTTTCTGGATTGAATGCTGGCCCTGGGAGCTTTACTGTGAGCGCCTCGAAGTCTGGGTAGATGACGTAGGGGGCCGGGAGTTGCTTCTGCCAGTTCTGGAAGGATAGGATGTTTTTCCCCTCCTCTGGCATGTCTACCCGCACGGCTGTTTGGCCGACCCCTGCACACTCTGGTCGTAGAGTAGGCGGTCTAGGTTTTTATTCCAGTTGTAATGTTATACTCCGATCTTCTCGATCAGCATGAGGTTTATACAGTTGCAGAGGTGCTTGCTGATCCGGTGGACCATGACAGCTTTCCCATCCCAGCCAAATATGTTCAGGCCTAGGTCAAGAGCCTTTTTGATTTTTTCGGCGTGGGAGACGGGGGTTGGATACGCCACACCTGAGCCCTTTAGCTTATCTAGGGGCCACTGGATGTTGTATTTTGATGGTCGTTGTGGGTATTTGGCGACTGGGTACAGAGCGGCTATAATGAACCATAGAATGCATAAGTCGTCCCAGTTCTTTACGTTTATGATGGCCCCTTTGTTTGCCAGTGCTGGTGGTAGGGGGAGGTAGGAGCCGCCTTTGAGTGGTTGATACTTGGCTATGTCGATCCAGATGGTTTTTACTACTTCGAACACCCATCCAGAACCTTGGTTAACCCACTTCTCCAGCATCTCCTGAATTTGGGGGGCGGTTTGGTTCATAGTAGGGTCAATGTCTTCTGGTTTTAGAATCACCAGCTGCTTATTTCGTAGGACTGGTTCATTATACTCCGTGACACCATCTTTATCGGTCTTGTAGAGGCTTACCTTGATTGGGAACTGGGTCTTGAGGCCGCCTAAGCTATTCAGCTTCTCTGCCAGAACTTTACGAACCTGGGGTTGCACGCCTTTCTGGAAGGTCAGGAGGTCTGGGGCGTAGGGGTGAGTCTTGGGAATTTTCATGACCCAGCCTTGCAGTCGGTTGCTGATGGCCCGCTTGGTTCTCCTGAATTTGAGGCGGGGAGTGGGAACTGGTCTGAGGCTTGTTCGGGGAAATGGGACCGGCCTTACACGGGGGAGTGGTTTCCTGGAGGCGGGCCTGGGGTGTGGGGCCGGTGCTTTCGCCACTTCAGACCAGAGTCGGGGGGATGGAGTTGGGGGCTGAGGGTCACGGTCTGCCATGGTTGTCATTCTTGCGTACATCTCCTTGTACGTCCTGTCGAAGGCGTTTTTCTTTATGAGTGCTGCGAGGGCAACCTTCATCCGTGGATAGGGTGGCAGGGCCTTGCCGTGGATTTCAGCATAGTCGGCTTGAGTCTGTTTCGCACGTATGTGGTGGGGCGTCATTACTCTAATGTTTTATTAGTCTAAAAGGGGGTTCAAATGACACAAAATCAAATCGCAACGAAATACCCACCTATGACTAGTGACCTGCTAGGTGGTGGTTCCTTGTACCCTGCGACTCGTGGCTCCCTTACCCTGCGATTTCGTTGCGATTTGATTTTGTGTCATTTTTTGCCCCTGTGACTCATGGCTGCCCCTTTCCCTGCGACTCATTGCCTGCTGAGAGGGTCACAGCTTTAGTAGTATAGGTAATGGTGGTTCCCCTGCGATTTCGTTGTGACTCATGGCTGCCCCTAACCCTGCGACTCACAGCCTAATGATAAGGTAGCAGCTTTAAATCCTTGGCCAGCTCTTTGCAGCTCTTGAGACCTTAGGAATAGTCGAAGTGGGTTAATGATGCTCTGAAGTGGGGGGATTCCTTATCGCTGGTGGGTTGGGTCTCTATTTGGAGGTGTGGGCTGGAACCACCATTACCTATACTACTACGTGCCTTGTCATCACATTATCCGAGTCAGAAGTAAAATATCGGTACTTGCGCGAGAATTGAAACGCGTTGGCATAGCAGGAGTTTCGATGACACACAACGTAAATCTGACGCGCGACTTCAGCTCTTGGAGAGTTAATTTTGATTTAGTCGGAGCACGTATGTTCCGATTGACAGTGGATATACCTGTTAAAAAGACGCCATGAAAGGATAAAGTGGCCATGAAATGTTCAAAGGGTTTAAGAAAAATACTCTCGAACCATATAAACTGTGATTTGTGTGCAGGGTTCAAATGAATGTACCACTCTCAGTACTGTGCTGAGTGATTGAGATGTAATGTAATGTTGGCCAAGCATCGTTTTCCAGCTTTTAAATTTGTCATACACATTGTCAGCTAGTCAGTCATATTTTGTTATCAAATATATTTATAAACTGGGTTATTTTCTGGTTGCCTGTATATCCTAAATTGATATTAACGTTGTATAATAAATTGCATATTCATGTCACTGTAGGTTTATGTATACGATGAAATCAAGTGAGAACTATTGGTTATTGGTTAAGGCATTTGTGCCGCTATCTAACAATACAATACAACATAGTTTTTGATTAATTTGAAAAATTCTGGAAGCTTGAGATTCGAAGAAATGTTCGAATTTAAGGTATTATTGCTCACATATTTAGCTCAATACAATAAAAAGTATACATTTAACAGCTTAATAAACGTGACCATTAGATTTGTCTTTGTTCGCTCAACGAATACCAAGAATATTTTTATGTGAATATTTCACAAATTTCAAGAGATTAAAACATATATGTCGAAGTTACAAGCCGAAAATATGGCGTCTCACTTGCAAACTTTAATCGAATAAAACATATTGATTACCCCAAAAATGAAAACTATGATAATTAGCGTGTTTATTGATATATACTTAATTACCTCGTCAGGCAAATCCATCAGGTTTGTAATCAAATTTGGAGAACTCCCAATGCAGGCAACGGCTTTAATTTTCTAGGGATTCTTGTTGACAATAATTTGACATTTAAACCTCAGATTCAAAAAAAGTACAATGTCGACAATTATTGGGATTCCCAATAACCTTAAGCATGATTTGCCTCAACATACATTAATTACTTTAATCAATGCATTACTTGTGCCTCAATTTAATTATGGCATCTTGGTGTGGGGTATCCATATTTAACAATAATTTTAAAAATGAGATCCGCATAGTGACAAAACAAAAATATAATGCTCATACAAACCCCAACCTTTAAGCAACTTAGTATTCTCAAAGTTACAGATATTTTTACCCTTAACAAGTTAAAATTGTATAAAAAACTACAACATAAAATGCTTCCAGCATATATTTCCACTATGTTCACCCAACATCCATACCCGCAACACTAGAAAAGCACAATTACTGTTCACAATTAAAATTGATCACATGCAGGCAAAACACACGCTTAAAATAAGTCTTCCAAACACAATCAAAACATTTTCTTTACTTATAATGCAAAGGATAGATACCCATAGTATCCAAACAATAACATCACATTATAAAAACATTGTATGAGGCAAACTGTTACAAAATAAACTCTATGTAAGTAAAAATATTTAATTAAATCATAAAATGCCGTTCCACCAAGATTTTGAAGGTTTTTCCCAATCCTATTATCTGCTCAATGTGCACCCTCTTCCTGGAGATCTTCCGGTCTCTCTGCACAACTTTCCCTGTCAGCTGATTCTTCTTACTGAAAAAGGTTGGTATATTTACGGTGACATCATAAGGAGCAAATAAGTTCTGAATGACAAAGCCATTACCGAGTCACCCTGGTCACACATTTCTGGTAGTTTGCTCCTTTCCATCACCTGCCTGTCACTGGTTGCGCCGCCATATGGGGGAGACACATAGGACACAAGGCCTCCTGGTGTAGCACCCACCATCACCTTCATTAAGTTACGGTTCTTGTACGTAGAAAAAGTGGCCTAGAAGACTATATACCTGGGTCTCCTTGATCTTGACTTGGCCAGTTGTCCGTTGCAGGTCGGCTCGTTTCACAGCGTTTCGGAGATGATGCTCGTCCGCTACGCACAGCGCATTGACAGTGACAGCTTTACCCTAAATTTCGTCACCATCAAATATCTCATGACCGCGTGACGTAGAGCGAGAAATTTTATTCGTCAAAATGGAAATGAATCTTTTGTATTTACGCGTAAACCGCGATGTAAGCGCATAACCTGATAACTTCCGGTCGAGCTTGGGACCGCATTGCTCTGTGCCGCCACCTCTCGGAGAAAACCGCAACGCGGTCTCCCATTGCTGTAAGGTCAGACGGCCGTACTTATCCATCAGTAATGATTTGCTCCAATGTTACCAACCATATAACTCGAAAGGTTTCAATCAAAAATAGCGATGTTGCGCAACCTTCTATGGTAAACTGTGTGTATTAGAATACCGGAAGCAGTCGAGGGAGCGCATTGCTCCGTGGCGTCGCGTAGCGGATTAAAACTCGAGGTCTCTCATTCCCGTTTTTGTGGATCTTAAATTCGTCATACTCAGAAATTTACACCAGTGACCTATACTTATTATTTTGCATTTCTATATTTTTACATACGAGCTTACTCTGTGCAAAAAATAATGAAAATCTATGCACGAATTTAGAACTGCCGCAATTGTCTTTAAAAATTCGGTCTCTCATCGATACGTCTGACCGGATATGTAATACACAAGCATTAATGTGGGGGATGCGGGAGGATGTAATTGTTGCAGCTGTGAAGGCAGGGAAGCGAATGCCTCGTGCCGCTGACCAACAGCCCGCGCGCGGTGTGGCTGGATGCTTGGTCACGTGAGAATCATAACCCCTTGACATTAAAGAGACTGTTCAGCCACATATAAGGCAATCAGGGATCATTTCGTTATTACATTACTACGATTAACGCAGACGTAAGTAATGACATCTTCTAATTTGTGCCGCCGAGTTTACATGATGGAAGTTATGTTGATAAGTTTTTAACATGATTATTTGACTGGAAATGTTCATGATATACTGTGGAGATCTGTTTTATTCAGTTATGTCGTTCCATCGATAACGGTGCCTCCCTAAAACCATGAACTACACGAATGTTAGCTGTAAATCATAACGCGCTCTAAATTTACCTCGCTAACGATGTGTATTCTTCCGCTTTAGTTACATAATGTAGATTTCATAAAATCTTCACTCATTCAAGTTGTGGGCATAATTGTGCACACATTAGACCGACAAGCAGGAAGGATAATGTCCGACAACATAAATGGCGACTGTCGAAGCAAGGATCTTTTTTTCTGAGACCACAGCGCCGCGTAGCGACTGAAAGTCTGAAAATGTAACATTTTTGGTGCTGTTACCAAGCAGCTTGCTAGGCAACCACTTTCCTTATATGGGGCTGAACAGTCTTTTTAATTCAGCAAGTTTCAAATTGGGACCATAAACAAGCGCTGCATAACAGTACACATACTTATCGCGATGGCACCTACACGCGATAATCAAGCACGACGCTGTTTCCTAAAAATGCTAATTAGCGTGAACCTATGTTATGTAAGATATCTGCCTGGGACCTGTAAATATGAGCTCTCGGAGATTTATATTTTTCGACGCCAGTGATTATGAAACGGATTTTAGTGTTCCTCATTAGAATATGCTTCGATTTTTGTTGTGTGAGACTTGTAGAACCTTTCCAACTCCGGCGATAACCAACACTTAATAGGGTCAGTTAAAGGGACCAGTTGAGTGTCTGCTTCTCTCGTCGAATTTGTTATCAAGGGCGCGGCTCAGCGTGAAACAAAAAAAAAATAAACTTCACTTAGTGGATATCTTCGGTTGTTCCACACGAACAGTGTTCCTTTTGCGGATGTTTCGCACCAGCTAGATGTCTTAAGTATATTTAAGATACGGCACACAACTACTTTGGCTTAACAATATAATTTACTTTTTATATTCCAAACATCTCCGGTGTAAGACCTATTTAAGAAGAAGAGATTATCTGGTACACATGGCGTACATGCACACCAGCATACCTCGCTCTAAACCTAGTGTACATATTAGGCAATCACACTGTAATCTCTAAGAAGAAGCATGTGGTTCTCCACAACTTGTTCCGTACGCCGTTAGTGTTGATGTTGTTCCAATTATAGCAGTTCGGCAACTATAGGCCACGTGACAATTCTCTTGGGTCATTGGTGGTTAGCAACGTAAACTGATCAGCGGTTTAGTCTCTCTCTCTCTCTTCGCTATTAACAAGTAGTTTTGGTATGTCAAATGTCGATTACAGCAGTTGGACTTGAGTGGTTTTGAACGTATGAAAATGCATATTTGGGTGATCGCGGTCTGACAACTTTATGGCAAAAGGAAGAAATTAGTGGGTTTACAGGGACAATGCTATGTGATAGTCAACATATCATGCGGCTATCGATTTCTTTCATCAACATATCTCGGACCAACTATCTCATCTGTCCATCTTCTCCATCCCACCAACCAGCGATTCTCACTCCATCTGTCCATCTTCTCCATCCCACAAACCAGCGACTCTCATTCCATCTCTCCATCTTCTCCATCCCACCAACCAGCGACTCTCACTCCATCTTGCCGTCATCTCAACCAACCCTTCCACCCATCAACATTTTCATTGGATGCGGCCCAGAAGTTATCTCCACTAGGAATCCTAAGACGAAAAGAAAAATCAATTCTGTGTCAAAATTCTGTGTCAATATATATATATATATATATATATATATATATATATATATATATATATATGCATTTTATTCTTTTAATCGTTCTTTTATTCGCACATGAGAGAAGCACATAGCTTAATAATTACCAAACAAAAGTTCAACCACTGTATGTTCATGGGGTAATTACAATCTTTTTGATCAGAATAGGTAGCAAATTACTTATGGCTGCACATATAACAAGACTGTCATCACTTTGAGACACTAAAAAATATAAAGTGTACCTTCAAAAATTTTGAGCCATCTAATTCTGCTGATGGCAAGTTCAATATGTATCCGGGCATTGGCGATTTTTTCGGTCTTGACAACATTTCGCTGGGTCATCTGCTCTACATCGTGGACAGGTGGTGGAATTTCTGGCACCCCTGAGCAGCAAGTCACTCTGTACTGGGAAGCCTCTGTCAGAAAGAAATAGCATCTCCATACGTAATCTTGTCTGAAAATCCTGACTCCCTTGTGATGTGCTGATCAGAGGCTTACCCCTCCCCAGCATTACAGAGGCTCGTGTTATGATATTAATCTAGCTCTTTTGACTTTTGAAACGCTCCATCTTTTCCATTGTCAGCACGACATGTTTCACTAGCCCGGGGATACCTTCGCCCTTAAGACGGGGGTGTTACCCTGATAATAGACCTGGCTGGTACCTTGTCCCATTGGCCAATGACCCTTCGAGCCCACGCCCCATGTGAGCAGTTGGGGTTGACCTTTGTGAAGGGGGACTGGCTATACCTGGACCAATGGGAGGCCAGCTGTGGGTGTGGTTCCGAGCGTAATCCAATGCCGGAACCCCGATAAAATAGCTGGCCTCGCGGAAGTACAGGGAGAAATACCTAGCGAAGAGACGAAGTATCTGAACAAGATTCTGACCCGAGATTCCAGAGAAAGCTAATAAACCAAACTCGAATAAACCAACAACAACTCAACTCCTGGACTCGTGTGTTTTCTCTGGCTAGTGTCCCCACTCAAGCAACTACAAGCAGCTACAATATTCCTATATACGAAGGAGTGCGCAGAAATACGAATAACCAAGAAATATAAGTATAACAAGTGTATAGCTATATATGAAAGAAATATAGTTATAAGACTCGCCCCTCCCCATCATTACAGAGGCTCGCCCCTCCCCAGCATTACAGAGGCTCGCCCCTCCCCAGCATAACAGAGGCTCGCCCCTCCCCAGCATTACAGAGGCTCGCCCCTCCCCAGCATAGCAGAGGCTCGCCCCTCCCCAGCATTACAGAGGCTCGCCCCTCCCCAGCATTGAGATATAAAGCTAATCATCCCATTTGGAGACATGGCTATAAAACTTAACAGTGTTTGACTTCTTGTGCTTTGATCATGTATAAGCTTGTAGCTTTAAGTTTCTGGGTCTTTCAATGTTGTGTTGGACGATGTCATTCCTTGTCAATCTTGTTGGGCATGCATGTCTATTATAATATTTTGCTTTTCCATACAACCATCACATGTACATTTGTCTGTGCATTTACAAGAAAAGATGTAGGTGTGATCATCTTGAACCTTGTACAGTAGAGAATTTTCTTCTTTGATTGTCCCTTGCATTAGTCTTTGAGGGGTTGAGACACCTGTATCCAAGATAGGTAATCCCAAATCATGATCAGTATCATGATCAGTTTCATAGTCCCCACTGATGCAGGGAAGAGCATTCAGAGTTGTAACTGGTGGGGGTCGGGGTCGGGTGGGGCGGCGAGCAGCTTTTGGTTTTGACTCATTGCCAAGACTTTTAGTTGGATACTAAGGGGTGGTGGTGTAATCAAAATGCTATGAACACACACGATCATTATCTGTAGGTATCCAATGTTCGCCAATCACGTCATTTTTGAGATTGATCAAATTAATCCATTTTGCACGCATTTACTGGGTCACAGTGTTCAGTTGGGAAAGGAGAAATGGGCGGGACACACACATTGGCATATACCATAGTTATTTTGATGTTAAACAGCACAAATACGTTCCATATTGGACACATACAGTTTGGCGAATTCCGAGCATCGGGTTCCCTGTATTTCGCAGTCTGCATATATTGAGATTTGAATATCTGGAAATTACAACAAGCAGTGAAAATGATATATTTTACAAGTCACTCGGCCTTTAATTAAATTTGATGCACGTTATGAGAGCAAGCTATGCTTAAAACATTGTTGATTACTAATTGCTCCGTTTTACCCACTGAAAATTATTTCCCTGTGCTTCGAAAGTGATAAAAACTATCAACTGTTGACTTAAATGAAGACTTCTAATATAATTGCACGAATCTAAGGCTCTACTCATGAATGTATCTCTTCCTGAAACAGGTCTAGGTAATGAGGGTGAAGTCTTCTCTGGAGCAGTTAATACAGGTCATTGTAACATTCACACCTGTATTATGAAAAAGTATTAAACTCTAACCAATTTCTCCTTATGTCACCCGTAGACGCGCGCCCAATTGAAAACAGCGAGTTGCTTACTGGCAACTCCCCTCGCTCCAAAATGCTGCTACCTCTAGATAGTTCCCTGTGATATCGGTCTCGTTTTCGATTCGCACGGTAGCCATGGCCAGTGTGAATTTGGGGCAAAAAAGCATAACCATATAAAACGAGATCTCGCGAGATAAAAAATAAGCAAATACCTTATTGCTAGTCTGCGTCCCAGACTCCAGGGGTTCCGCTACGCTTCTCGCCCTAGAGTCTACGACAAGACAATGTCTTTAACTGGCGCGTCCGAATATTCATTAGACACGTTCGTTAATCTTCGTGACAAATCAACGCAAAGGTTTGACCCGATTGACCTTAAATGTGCATTTTTTTTTAAAAAATGGCATGCGGTTTTTTTGCTCCATTTAATAGAACAACTCTTTTAGAACCCAAATAAACCATTTTGCGGACGTCTACGTTATCTGGATATAGTGAACTGAAACAGGGATTTGAATTGGCTGGCCGGTCGCTATCTTCTATGCATACATAAACCCTACAGAGAAGATAGCGGCCAGCCAATGCAAATCCCTGTGTACTGAAACGTCCGCGCTAGGAGTTTGGGGTGGTATGTATCATCGTATGGGTTTGGCTGACTTTAGCAGGCTTTTGGCTCAAACGCTGTAACATTATTGATTGAATTATTCTTGTCATGTTCATTCATTAATTAAATTGAACCAACCCACTTTCAAATTTAAAGGAAATCAAAACGCCAAGGAGGGGATCACGTACAAGAAGAGGCAGTAGAAGAGGTCATGGTACAGACACCCAGTGTGGAACTGAGGTTGGTTCCTTTTTTATTTGATTCTTATCAAGGGTATTTTATTGAACTCAATACATCCATTATGACTGGGAAGGATGTGTTTAATGGTTTGAAATTGTTCACCATGACACAGGTGTCCAAGTTGGTGGAGGTTGCAGACCAGCCTGAAGAGGTGGCAGAGGAGCCCCACCTTCTTCAAACAAGGTACTTTTGGGCTTGCCTTACCTAATTGAATCACTTTGTCAGTAAATAGGTCCAATGTTGGACTTATCGAACCATAAATTTCCATTGGTTCTCATTTGTTTGTAGACCTCGACAGGCCGAAAGCGAGTCAATCTTGTTCGCAGAGGCTACCTTTGCAACACACCAATAACTAACCAGACCCTACAGCAGAGTAGAGTGGCTGCTAAATCTTTAGAGCTGTCACAGAAGGAGAAATTGAAGGTATTGTACAACTCAGCAGTTAGCACTCTTCAGCTGCTCCAAAAACCTTCATGCAATTTTGGTCACAGAGAGAGATTTGCATTGGAGATATTCAATCCATCAAAATGAAGACTTTTGATTACTCATATTTTCAGAATTTAGTGCGGTGGCTGGATTTGGATGGGGTGCGGCAGTTGCTGGTTAGAAAGATAGCCACAGTTTGCGCTTACAATCACCCGACAACCCACACCGCCGAAAGAACGATTCCACCCTCCATCAACTACCACTTCACCAGACTGTTCCATCTGCCTTCAATGTAGGGAAATGCCTCCCCCTGTGGAGCGGCAATGTTGCACTAACAGCCCAGACTTTTGCACATATGCACTACCTCAGATGGAAGGAGTTGTGCTTGACCCGATGGTCATTGAGGTTATTAACAGGTACCGGGTGGACTTGCTATGGGATGCGGTTGTCGAGGACAAAAAAAATGCTTAGACACGGCGCCTATCAGCAATAGGTTCTGTGGATTCATGGATTTTTGGAGGAGTGCAACAGGAGGGTAACTCTCTCCGGTTGTGTAAGGAAGATCAGAGACCTCTTCCTTAACAAGTATTGACAGTATACAGGTGTAATACAAAATATGTTTTGGTAATATACTAAGCTTAAATGTTTTAATTTTTAATTTTAATCAGGAAATATCACATTGTTCTGATTGGTATTTTTGTGTGGATTATAAATTGCCTAGTCTCACAAAACATGTGGTATTATTTGTTCTGAACATTTTTGCTTCAACAATCTGATAAATTATTGTCTTTTTGTTTTATGGAATGACCATCTCAAACACAGAAGAAAAGAATTATGCACACATTATTTTGTCAATTAGTCATGACACTTATCTTCAGATTTGACTTTTTATGTTCATAATTCTAGCCCTGATAAAAAAAGAAGTGACATTAAAATGAGTTCATGTATTATTTATTTGCCAATTACATGAGTTCTTCTATTACAGTTTGGATTTACAGACAAAAGAATGTGACTAATAAAAGATTTGTACATTTCAACAAAAACAAATTTCCAAATCATATTTTTAATCAAAACGAGACTCCTGCAACTGTTTCTTGGGTAGATGGCCTGGCACAGGAGCAATGTTCAAACTGATTTTGCGGGTTCATCAGCAGAGCGTTGTGGGTGTTGTTGTGATTGCTGTCGCATTGCTTGGGCCTTAAGATTTCTGTCATCATATCTGGTATATGGGCGCAAGTCTTGGCCTCTAAACCGATGACCACGTCTTTGACTGCTTGTTGAAGCGAGTGCTGTACCTGTAACACAACAAATGGCATTATATGGCCAAATAGCTAGAACACATTACATGTGCAGCATCAGTATTTTGTTTTCTGATAGGACATTTAGTCAGTGCGTAGTTGAGTGGTCGTGAGAGACTTACATTGGCTGACCAACCCTACTTGAGTGCATATGTCCTATCCCTATGCCTGTTGTGGTCCATTGTCACAACATGACTGCAGGCAAGGTATGACGAACACCTGATCACCAGCCATTGAATTAAGGGTCAAGAGGTAGCCCTACAAAACGTCTGAGTAGACGTCTTACTTTCTCTCAATACGACGCAATGAAAAAAAATTTAGATCGATTCAGACAACTACCAAACACCAAACATACCCAAGTAATGGAGTTATAGAATGCAATGATGTTTTACGGACAATTTTATCCCTTTTCGTCGTGGGATTTCATCCATGGTAATTATTTGTAGCTCGATCAATTTGGGAAGCGGTTAAAAGTCCGAAACACAGCTACATGGTTTTTTTTCAAGGTCAAGACCACGTGCATTGCGCATGCTCAGATTGACGACTAATGCTAAAGCCCGTGGGGGGGACTTAAGTGTATAGAGATAGTATACATGTGCCGCGCGAAGGGGTATGTTTTTTCGGCCTCTCGACTTGTACGGCGGTTTATACATTCGCATAATACCCTGTACAACGGGGTATACTTTTTGCCATTCTCAACTTGTACAACGGGTACGGGTTTTCGAGGTCCAGCGGCACACCCCTATCCGAGTTAGGGCAAGTGCCCCCACCCGGGATGCTAAGGCAATGCGGGAAATCGCGGGAATTAATATTTTCCAAAATGGCAGACATCATATCGCGATTTTTCAGAAACGATATATCGATGAAATTTATTGAATAATAGCATGAGTAGGGGTAAGTTTTTTGGTGCGTCCGGTCTATTTTTTGTACAGGCTCTTGATATATGTTATTTACTAGATGCGTCCTGCAGCACATTAGTAGGGCTGTCAGTGATTTTTTTCAAATTCATTGTATTTCGTTGAAATTATACATGAATATAGGTATACTCATTTTTTTAAGTCAATTAGAAAAAAAGTTATTGAGGTTAAATTACCATGGTATTGCTCGGTTTTGTGCCAGAATTCTACGGTAAGGGATAACAGACACTTTTCATGTCTTATATTTTGATAATCATAATGAAATTACACCACAAGAAATGTATAATCTAGAGGATTCTAATAAGCTATGTTTCATTTTTTTAAATCAATTAGTAAAAAAGTTATTGAGGTTTCAAATTCCATGGAATTGCTCGGTTTTGTGCCACAATTTCACGGTAAGGGATAACAGACACTTTCTATGTCTTATATTTAGAATATCATAGTGAAATTATACCACAAGAAATGTACAATGTAGAGGATTCTAATAAGCTATGTTTCATTTTTTTAAATCAATTAGTAAAAAAGTTATTGAGGTTTCAAATTCCATGGAATTTCGGTTTTGTGCCAGAATTCTATGGTAATTGATAACAGCTACTTTCTATGTCTTATATTTAGAATATCAAAGTGAAATTAAACACAAGAAATTTACAATGTAGAGGATTCTAATAAGCCATGTTTCATTTTTTCAAATTAAATAGTAAAAAAGTTATTGAGGTTTCAAATTCCATGGAATTTCGGTTTTGTGCCAGAATTCTGTGGTAAGGCGTCGGATAACAGCCACTTTCTGTCTTATATTTAGAATATCATAGTGAAATTATACCACAAGAAATGTAAAATGTAGAGGATTCTAATAAGCTATGTTTCATTTTTTTAATGGAATTGTCAGTTTTTGAGCCAAAATTGACAGGAAGACAGCCACTTTTCACTTTCTGGTCAAAATCATTCTTCTCATTTCTACATGCTTCCAAATCCGCTTGCAGTCGTTTTATTCTATCATCTAATGCATTGTCCTTAATAACGGGTTTCTCTTTGTCCAAGTAGGCAAACTTTGCCCTCACATAAGATTCCCTCTTTTTGGTCCGCTTTATAATCTTTCTTGCCCTTGCCAATTTTTGGGCCATCAATGCATCGTTAGAGTTATATTGAGCCAAGGCTTTCTCTTTCTCTACACCCTCTAACTCCAAAGTGCGATTTCTCTCCTAACTCCCTAGCCAAAGATGCTGCTGCCCCCTCATGACCACACTAGACATGAGGATGTAGTTCAGAAAACTGCTTTGGTACAGAGGGTGGGGCTTTTACAACTGGAAAATTGAAAACTGAGTTAAGAAAACCCTCATACCGTTCAATTCCTTTTGCGCTGACCCTATTGTTGTTTAACTTCTTGTGTCGAGCTATTACTCGATCAAGACTCTTTCGTAAATTCCTAAAGCTTAAGGGCACAGGCACTGGCTGGTGGGATTTGAGGTAACTGAAAGTTGCCTCCCTCTCCTCCTCTTTCCACTTATCTATTATTGCCTTGATATACATACCAACTCCCAAACAAAAATACACTTATAAACTATTGTCCAATAGTTATCAGCAGTACCAAGTCTTGACGAAAACAGGTAGATAAAATGTCCATGTATCTTAAACATAAATGAAAAAAATTGGAAATAACATTGAGGCACAAGCGCGGCCGCCTGTGGCGAGATTCGGCTGACACCCCTACATTCAGGGAAGTGAGGAGTGTGACCAACGAAGAAGCTGCAAAGTTTTTGCTGAACATGTAAGTAATCTAGTTGTATTATGAATACCCTGCTATCGAATCGGTCTGTATTGAATCGACTTGTGTAAATGTCACCGATTGAATAAAATCTAAGGGCCTATTGTGAGTCCATTGCACCATTTAGATTTGTAAATTGTTGTTGCATACATACCTTACTTACTTAAATTATTGCATTATCTTGACCTAGCTCCGGTCGAACGGTAATATAAATATATACCGTTCTGATACAACAGTTTACGCGCGTCGGCGGAAACGCGTTTGGCTAATGTTAGGGGTGTCAGCCGAACCTCGCCGCAGACGGCCGCGCTTGTGCCTCAATGTTAATTCCAATTTTTTTCAACTTGCTCTAACTGGCATTTATATTTAAGATACATGGACGAATGACACTTCAAACGAGAGCTAACGTATTGAATTTCAATAATATCGCCTTACTTTCCGCATTTTACTCCGTTTGAGGCATAAAAAGGGTGTTTTTGTGGAGCAATACGTGAAAATTCTTGGCGAGTATTTTTGACTTTTCGAGACTCACTCCGTTTTGAATTATCTAAATCGGTTCGTAATCGTTACTCGCAACGTTTTTATTGTTTGGTGAATGACAAGATGACATTCTAATGTTCACGATCATATAAAATCTAAAAAAATGGCCAAAGGGAAAATAATATTATTTACGTACGAAATGTTACGGTGTAAACAAATGTATTTTTTTCCCAATTTTATCAGAGTCTCGCGATAAAGGAACACACTTTTGACAAATTTAAGTATGATGTTACAAATGGGTGAAGTTAATTTCTAATTAAATGGAGCCGTTTTGTCGTATTTTGCACTTCAAAACCTTGTCCAATCATCGCATGCTCGCCCCGTGAGCCCGTATCAGGGTCAACCTTGCCTTGACTCACAACCACCGCTGATCGTGCGTCGTCAAACAAAGTCGATTTTCGTTCATTTATCAATCTGGCACAGATTATCCATCTAAATACGGGGATAATTCAAGTATAGTGGAACACTTGGGTCAAGTTTATTTTCTTATTGAATGGGCCGTTCGGTCGTAATTTAGACTTTAAAATGGTCGATTTTGTCATGCCCGCACCGGGAGAGCGCATAGCATGCCTTCACCCAGCCGACTCAAGATCGCTTACGCGACTGACCGCTTGGGGTCAAAGAAAGTCGATTTTCGTTCATTTATCAATCTGGCACAGATTATCCATCTAAATACGGGGATAATTCAAGTATAGTCGAACACTTGGGTCAAGTTTATTTTCTTATTGAATGAGCCGTTCGGTCGTATTTTAGACTTTAAAATGTTCGATTTTGTCATGCCCGCACCGGGAGAGCGCATAGCATGCCTTCACACGGCCGACTCAAGATCGCTTACGCGACTGACCGCTTGGGGTCAAAGAAAGTCGATTTTCGTTCATTTATCAATCTGGCTCAGATTATCCATCTAAATACGGGGATAATTCAAGTATAGTGGAACACTTGGGTCAAGTTTATTTTCTTATTGAATGAGCCGTTCGGTCGTATTTTAGACTTTAAAATGTTCGATTTTGTCATGCCCGCACCGGGAGAGCGCATAGCTTGGCTTATCAGTATTATGTCATTCGATTCTTGAACTTAATATGGTACCTGATTTATTTATTTGGGGTTGTAGATTCAAAAAATTGTCCGTTACAGGCCAGTAACTTCAAAGGCAAAATGCCGCTTGCGCCGGCGCGTGGAATTCGGCAGTTAGGGTTCACGGAGTAGATGTTGAGCTGCCGACAGTTACTGTGACGGTTGCGCAAGCGTCTCGTCGCCAAGGGCACCACCCAGAATTAACACATCAAAGAGATTATGTTAACCACGTTTTGTGTCAGATTCGTTCACGGAGTACATGCCGAGTTTATCAGGAGTTCGCTCCAGCCTTATAGAAGCTGCGTAATGGCACACAAATATTCATAACCATTGCGGTTAAATAATTCGCATTTGAATCTCTCACTGACATTTTTTTTGCTTTAAGACGCGAGTGACCTCAGACTTTAAACCATCACTGGTTTAATCGTATCATATATCTCGTTACCTGACGTTGTATATATATATATATATATATATATATATATATATATATATATATATATATATATATATATATATATATATATATATATATATATATATATATATATATATATATATATATATATATATATATATATATATATATATATATATATATAAATTCAACGATCTTATAAAGGGTGTGACAAATAAGTTGTACTGCCCTAGTCTGGACCAGGTTTTGGTAGGCAGCTAAGTAGTATAGATGTTAGCGGTACTGGCACACCTATCTCATATGATTATGGCACACCTATCTCATATGGGTGCAACCCAGAAAACACACATATACAGGGTGACTCACATGAGCCAGCAAACCGCTCGCACCTCCCCCCACCATATGGTACCATATGAGCCCATCCCTTCCAGCCCCTATGGTATAGGCCCACTAAAGAGGGCGACAGCATTGTCAACCATCTACAACAGGACCCTGAGGAATAAGCTCTTCTAAACGACTCACGCGCTCCAAAAGGTCCTCATACTTCGATTCCAATTCCCTCACCTTCTCCTCTACACCAGGACCCTGAGGAATAAGCTCTTCTAAACGACTCACGAGCTCCAAAAGGTCCTCATACTTTGATTCCAAATCCCTCACCTCAATCTCAAGGTCCACCTTCTTCTCCCATATATGTTCCACATCTGCTTGCAGCTCGGCCACCCCAATATGTTCATCGGTGCTCATTCTATACCTCAGCTCTCATATGTTCAACATATCGACGCGTGCCCATAGGCCAGTGTGTCTACACCACCTGGAGCTATCCACCGCTTTGAGTCAAAGGGGGAGAAAGACACCTTGTTAACGTGGAGCCCATATATTTTATGGCAGTCACTCCTGAGCATGTTCATTCCGTGGCGAAACTGCTTTTGGGCGAACAGTGACTCCACGTACTGAGCGTGTCGTAGATGCTTCTTCACCACCACCTTCTTCACACCCTTAGCTCTTTTTATCTCGCCCTCATCAGACATCAGGATAGAGTACATCTTAGGGCGCAAACCAACGTACTCCTTGATGGGCACGCCAGCGCACTCATCCTTCATCTTACCCAGAACCTTTTTGTTTTTGTCACTGTGCAGGGCATGAGAAGGGTCAAAGTTACTAGTGTCAAAGAGATGCCCATCCTCCCTCATATCAGCATAGACGTCAGTGGTACGGATCTCAAGCAGCAGCGAGTCTGTGTCTGTGTAAAGCAGGTTAATATTACTGTCATATCTAGCCTTCATGGTATTGTAGTAAAAGTCATACATCAAGTGCTTGGAGAGGTCCAGAATGCACATGCCAACGTAGACCGGACGGTTCAGCACTAAGCGAGTCTTGTGCATATGCAGGGCAGCTAGATCATCGTCAAACACTTTTTGTCGAGCATAGGCGGGGCTGGCCACAAGCTTACGTATTTTTTCTTTTTCCAATGAGCGCACAATCTTGACGTCGACTCGCCTCCGGAGATTCTCCATCGTTTTACCAAAGACGGAGTTATTCATAAGTTTATAGAGATCCTTCTCAAAGTCGCTGTTGGCGGCCTTGCGCAGATCTGTATTCATCCTTATGTAAGGCTCCATCCATGGATTCTGGACAAGCGCACGATGAATCTTGGTGAGTCTCAACCCCAAAGACAGATATAGCTTGAGGTTCCTGTAGTGTACCACATACTTCTCCTTGTTCCGCAGGTTGGGCACCAGCTTTTCAACTCCATTTCCGGTGCTCCCCAATGCACCTAGGAGATCTTTCTGGTAGTCTGACAACCACCCATTTTGCACAAGAAGCCGCTCCGGCGCTAGGGGGTAATCGTTGTGTTCGTCATGAAGCGCAGCAGGATACTCCAAGTCAACCTCAAGTATATACCCCGTTTCAGCATCATCGGGATGGTCCTGGATCTCTAGGTTCTCAGGCCGTTCCACCCACTCAATACCCGAAGTAGGTAGGGCTTGGCTCATCGCCCACCCATACAGGTTGTTGGCATCGAGGTACTGGATATAGCTCGCTGGCTTATCCTGCTCAAAGCCCTCCACGTATGGGTTGTTCGCTTTAGCGTGGTGATGTGATACCATGCTTATCCCACCGCGCAGCCCCTTCTCAATAAACAGGTGCTTGTCATAATCTGTGAGAAGCTCGAGTTCCACCCCTGTGCTCTTAAGAAGCGCATCCCACGACAAACCGGGGCTGGTATAGTAGTGGGCCGGATCCAACCCGTATTGCTTAAGACAGGTTTTGCGGAATGTTTCAAACACATCGGCCAGGAGCAGTACATCCGTGCGTAAGTAAAGGTCATGGTAGTCCCCCATGTTTTTACAACTGAACGCGTTCCAGATTTTCTGGGTGTGTTCATAGTCTGCAGCAGATATACCCTGTTCAGAGAGCTTGCTGTAGAAATCATGGGAGTCGTAGCCCCGCAGGTTATGGAACACCACAGGGATGGGTGTTGTCTTGGGACTCAGCCGAAGTTTCAGGTTACACACGTTATGGGCTGGCCCTCTGTACAAGCCTGTTATATGGCAGTGATCGCGAACACAGCCCAGTTTTTTCTTGCACACATGACAGTGAGTTGCAGCCTTATGTGCCCTTCTATCCTCCTGAGTCATCCGCATAGGGACAGGCTTGGACAGAACTGCTTTGATCTTTTGCTCCTCCTGCTGCAGAGCCTGTAAGAACTTCTCCACAACATCGCTTCCTCTATAAACCACAGGGGGTTCTGTCTGCCCATCACATCAGACAACCACATAGCCATAACCACATGGTTCATGCTCCTGCGTTCTCTGCGTGTTGCTCTTACCAGGATTAGGCGCAGGTACCGGAAGCTTCACTGTGAGCGCCTCAAAGTCGGCATAGATAAGATAGGGGACAGCAAGCTGTTTCTGCAAGTTCTGGAAGGATAATATGTTCTTCCCTTCCTCAGGCATGTCAACTCGCACAGCAGTCTGCCCGATACCCATGCACTCAGGTTTGTGCGCCAGGAGCAGTTTCTCAGTGGTGTATCCATGCAAGCATCGCTCGCAGAAGAACTTGCGGTGCTCGTACTTACTCTGGTCATACAGCAGGCGGTTCAGGTCTTCGATCTGCGTGTAATGAAACCTACCCTCCTCCTCAATCAGCATGAGGTTTATACATGGACCAGGCTGTCTGCTGATACGGTGAACGATGGTGGCCTTTCCATCCCAGCCAAAGACATTCAAGCCGCCTACTTTAGCATGTTTTTTCTATCTTCTCAATCTGCGAGATAGGTGTTGGATAGTCCACGCCTTTTCCTTCTAAGAGTCTTAAGAGCGGCTTAATGTTATATTTCGATGGTCGCTGCGGGTTCTTGGCAACCGGGTGCAGAGCCGCTTCAATGGAATATAGAACGCAGTGTGGGGGTCGTTTGTGTTTTTTTACGTTTCTAATTGCCTTCTTTACCGCCAGCTTTCTCGGCAGTTTCAGCTAGGAGCCACCTTTCAATGGCTGGTAGTTGGCAATATCAATCCACAGAGTTGTGACCACCTGAAACTCCCAGCCAGAACCTTGGTTGGTCCACTTCTCCAACCGCTCTTGGATATTAGCATTGCACTGGTCCAGCTCATCGTTAATATCTTCTAGGGAGAGAACCACCTACTGCTTATTACGCAATACAGGCTCAAAATACTCAGTGCTGTCATCATCGGCGTGCTTGGAGAGTCTTACCTTAAGGGCAAACTGACACTTGATTCCACCTAGCTCTTCCAGCTCACCAGTCAAAACTTTATGCATCTTCCGACGCATGCCCTTAAAGAACATCATAAGGTCCGAGCTAAGGAGGTGAGACTCAGGAACGTTCATCACCCATCCACGCAAATAGTTTTTAACAGCCCACTTAGTCTTCTTGAAGGCATGACGCGCTGTGGGGACTGGGGACTGGGTTTTGGGGATGCGTGGGGCAGGGACAGGTCTACGTGGGGCAGGGACTAGTCTGCGTGGGGCAGCAGTGGGGACAGGGGTGCGTGCCACCCCAGCCTTTAATCTAGCCAACATCTCCTTGTATGTACGGTCATATTCATTACGCACTTGGAGTACTTTGAGTGCAGCCTTAGAGCGTGGATAAGGAGGCTGAAAACCGTGAATTGAAACATAATCGTTTTGGGCTTCACGTGCTCGCTGATTATGAGCCATGTTTACTATACAGTTCCATTAGTCTAAAAGGGAATTCGTTGATACACAAAAGGCAACAACAATACAGCGAGCGGACCTTGACCTATGCAGTAAACACCCGTCTCTGACAAGGTGCCAAGCTTCGTCGCACATAGGCCTAGCCGCCAAACCATGTTGTTGACAGCGTCACAAGATTTCTATTTTTATACAGTGGAGAATCCCCGTTCAGTGGCGCCGACTGGCGAGTCAGTGCCCCCAGCTATAGGCCGTTGTGAAACAATTTTTTGGGCAAGACGAAGACGACTGTGGTTGACTTTATCGAACCCACAATCCATGCACAATCCTACCTTATTATTTTTTATAGCCTTCTGACAACCCGCACAAAGACGATTAATGACACCATGTTTTATCTTATATCTGTGTAATCCACAAAACTCTTGCTCTTGCGTACAGGGCCTGTTACAGGGGACTTTCTTTCCGAGCAATATCCATGGGCACTTATTGTCAAATACTACCATTGTTATATATATAGATATCTATTAGTCTAATTGATAATACCGTCTGGCGGCAACTGGGTATCGGACGGCACCACAAGCAGCTCCTCCTTTACAAAGCCACGGAGAGGTCCATCCAGCAAATAGTATAGTACAGGCTCACCAGATTTAGTGACAGAGCTTCCAATCCGGTAAACATTGAGTGACCACACAGGGTCAGTGGCCCGCCACCGATGGTCTTGCTCTGCCTCACCAGGCTGGTAGAGGTAGCGAACGCCAACATCAGAGGGAAGCTTTTGCTCTTTGACCCCCAGAGGGCGCCCTGGTACGACTGCAGAGGGCTTTTGTGCAACTCGTTTTGCCTTTATAGCATCTTTAGGTTTTTTACCAGTCAAGCGGGTCACCTCATTATTTATCGCAGAGACTACAGCCTGCAGTCGAGAAACCCACTCAGTCGTTTTCCAGTATCCCTTAACTCTACGGCATACTGGTGACCAAAGAGTCGTTCAGCAAGGGTTCGGTTAAAGCGTTCCACTATACCCTGGTCTCGATGGATATTCACACGACCACGCCTGACTGATACTCCATGTTTTACTAACAGCTGATTCGCTGCACCCATAAACTCCCGTCCGGGGTCCACCTGAAGTTATTTAGGCCAATGCAGCGGTCCTCGTTTGTATATCCTCTCAAGTGCACCTGCGACCTCCTTAGCCTCTTTGTAGTCAAAGGCTCAGCCGCTTTGTAGCGCGAGGCTACATCAACCAATGTTAGGGCATACTTGTAAGTCACAACACTTCACAACGTCATGAGGAAGAAATAAGAGATCGGCTTGGTGAACCTCATTAGGGACAGGGACATCAAACTTTGGCCTGGGAATGTGTTTTGGCACTGGCAGGTAGATTTGCCATATAGCTTGCTTTGTTAGCCACCCCCTGGCAACTTCCTCAGAAACCCTCGCTTCTGTTGCAAGCTTCTTGATAGCTATAATGCCTTTCCAGTAGCCCTTAGGACTATAGTAGATCATTTGCATGCGACGATCCATATACAGTAAACGTTCGAGTCTCCAAATGACCTACTTAGCAAGCCTGTATGCAACCAGCCCAGTCGCAGCCATACCCAGTATAATGAACGCCACCTCACGCCCCCTCTGTTCATCTGAGGGCTCGTAGAAGTCTGAAAGCTGAGGCTCAGAGCCCAGCGGGTCGACGGTTTTATTCGTAATTAGGGCGTACTCACGCATAGCCTCGTCCGCATCCTTAAATGTATGCTCGGCATGGTCCTGGCAGCGCAGTTGTTCATTGATGAAGTCTAAGCACTCAGTTCTCTTCTTGGCCCATTCTGCCTGAGCAGATTGAAGCTGCTCGTTTGCCATATCATGGCGTTTACGTTCCGCGTCAACTTGGCTGCCTCGTAATTTAGAGAATAAAAAGTTGCTCCCAGAGAATGCAAGGGCGTTAACAAGAGCACCCCCAACAAGTAGCGCGAGTGTGGCCATTATTTCAGTGTATCAACTGGTAAGATTCCTTGTTTAATTAGCATATCCTTTGTGACCATAGCAAGTGATACATCGGCAACAGCCATAGCCAGGTCCCGTGGGGTGAAATCAAGACGTGGCACCCCACCACCCAGAGCCATCTTAGCAAGCTTGGCATAGCCTATTGAAATACCTGAAACAACTATACCGTGGTACAGAGCGTTGACGAGCATTTTTCCATCAGTAATTGGTGTTGTCATCTTATTCCATATAAAACGGATCCTTTAAATGAGCGTCTGGAGGCTTTTGTACCACAACCTGTTTAGGGTGTGAGGCTACCATCTGGTGCCAGTAGCAATACAATGCCAACACGCCAACATCGCCGACAACTAAAGGCACAGCCCATGTTGGCCACGTCCAACTTTCCATAGGTTTGCTCGTTGATACTGGCTCGACAGCTTCGTCTCTACCATCTGTAAGCGCTGCCTTAGCCTCTCGGAGCTCTTTCAGAAGCTTATTTTGATTGGCTTTTCGAGCTGCAGCACACTTTCGTCTTGCCGCAACCCTTTTAGCGTTTTTTGTCACTGACGTTATCTCCACCGGTGTTGTCTCCGCTTGATTCGTGTTCGTTTCTTCCATGTTTACTTACTAAATTTATTTGTCCAATTGACAGCTCTTAGTAAGCACCTGTTATAGCGGAGTTAAGCACATGCTATAGCGGAGTTCAGCACATGCTATATCAGAGTTAAACACATACTTTAGCGCCGAAGTGGTGTCTTCCTCTCCACCGGCCCCTGTTGTTTCGGTGCTTGTTTTTCCAAATTGACAGTGCTTAACTGTTGTTAAAGCCGCAGTTAAGGGAGCTAAAAACATACCATAGCGATGATATAGCTCACAAGTGGCAGTGCTTAGCGCGTGTCCAACAAACGGGTCCGTCTCGAGGTCTGTAATTAGCCTTGGCTGGTGTTCTGGTGGGATTGGTAGAAACATACAAGCAATACCTGAGTACAGCTGTAGCAGTGTCTGACCTAGAGTACGTGTCATGCTGGCACCTAGCCGAGCCTCGTATCTCACATACAGCTTTATGATCTCTTCATCAGACATTGATTCAACCTGGTCAATTGTAAGGCGCTCCAAACCAAGGTACTGACGGACCTGACCGCCAGCTATGACGGCAGCAAGCCTATCTCTCTTAGAAGATATATCTACACCAGTGGTGCAACTAGGTTCCGCACCCCCAGACTTTGTCTCCACTAAGCTAGTCAAGTCCTGTTCAAGGAGTTTATCAATAATGGTATCAGGATCCATGAATATACGTATACGCCTTCGAGCTTCAAAATACTGCATCGCTACCCAGATGAAGAAACCTAAATGGATTACTGAGGCAGCGGCTGCTATCAAGGCCAATATCACTTCAATCGACGGCATATGCAGTAGGCTGATCAGTCTTCAGCAGCAGTTTTGCGTGCTTGGTCTTTGCTAGTAGTTGGCGTACTGTGGCACGTTCCACCTTTGTTGGAATTGCATCATTTTCACGTAAGGCGTCTTCAAACGAGTCACGGTCCTTGGTGTGAAAGAGCACCATCCAGCGAGTCTGCTCACGTAAGTTCTTCAGCACAGAGTTGTACTTTTGGGTGAGGACCCAGACACTTTGTTGCGCATGGCGGCCGCTAAAGGCCAGTTCGGATAAAATGTCTTTCTTCTTGGTTAGGGCCTTTGTTGCCGAACAGTCATCAATAATGTACAGGGTTGGCTCGCCCTTAAAACAATGGTAGAAAGCCCTCAGGTGGTCATGGAGCCGCTCCCATGGATCAACCACGTACACCTCTGAATCATCCCACACCCATGACCGCGTCTGATAGGCCTCGTTGAAACGTATGGTAGGGCAGAGGATTACAATATGGTCGAAGGCACCAAAGAAGGGCCCTTCAAGTAGGTCGAGGATGAATGCGGTTTTCCCACATCCTGTCTGCCCACAAACAATTGCCGAACAGGGACCATCTGGAAATGTAAACTTAGTAGACTGCGCTGACGAACCTGCCATCTTTAATGTTAAGCTGTGCATCCATTACAATATACATATAAACATTCAATGCACCGGCCGCCTCTGCCTTTTTCGTGATCTGTATGGTGATGCCCTCAGACGCATTCTCCACAGGCCTGCCACTACCGTGCAGCTGGTCGTAATCACTAGTCCTTAAGTCGAGCCACAGAGCATACTTAGTGGTTAGGTACTCTCCTAGGGACACGTCTGACGATGCCAAGTCTTTTGCAGCTATTGCTACACTGGGGTCTTGTTTACTCGTTGCTGCAAAGGCCTTCTTCACCTCGTCCCACTGCTGGTAGCCACGCATGCCCTGGGCATAGAGCTGATTGGGGATGCCCTCAATGGTCACCTCGACCTTCGTAATCTTTGGGTTGTAGAACGACTCTGTCTTCCTGGCGTATGAGACATTGGCTGAGTCTTCAAAGAGCAGTAGGATGCCCTTCATGCTGCGAGCCGGCACGTTCAGGTTGATGTTCCATAGTGTATCTCTTTTATTGTATACAAGCTTCCTGTGACGAAGCACACGGTCATACAGAATCGAGAGTCGACCTGTGTACTGGGTGCGTATCATACGGGCCAACTCTGATTGGCTAACCATGTCATACTCCAGCGAGATGCCATCAATTTTGTAGCTGGAGTCGCTTGTTGCGTGAATCATGCGGTTGTAGTCGTTGAACGTGAGCTCGTATTCCAATCTGTCATTAAGCGCGCTCTGGTAGAATGGCATGTGGCTCTCGAGGAGTTCAAAATCAAGCGGAACGTAGAACCTGTTACCATACACATCGGCTACGGCCTTGTCCTCTTCCTCGGTATCAACCTTGTCTCCTGCCCCCAGTCGTATCTTAGTTGCGTTTCTATCATCTGATGTGTCAATGCCCTGGTACTGAAGGCCCTGTCTCTCCTGTGCTGTCCGCCACAAGTCGTGGTAACAGTGGTACATATCGCTGTCATCAATAGACATGACCTCATTGCCAGAAATCTTGATTGTCAGTTTCTTAACCAACGCTTAACCAGTTTTGCACAACGCTGCGGTTAACATCAGTCGAGGTCAGCGTGATTGTAAAGGCCAGTCGTGCTGTCCCTGGAACAATGACGTCTTCTGCACCTAGATTGGGGAAGCGAAACAGCAGTTGTTGGTTCTGATCAATAGTGCTTGGATTGTTTGTAACGACTAAAGATTGTCGCACGCCCTTTACCCCAAGGGGTTCGCATATCCGGCGGTGTGGGTTTAGTTTGCGTACGTAAGTACTCATGTTGAATGTTTAATTACACTTATATCTTTAACACACAGACATGGAGTTTGATAACCCAGGATTTGACGACCCAGAGGAGGAAGGGCTATGGGAGGGGATAGGAATGAGACTAGCTTTGATGATGAGGAGACTAACCTGATTGACGAAACTTTAGATACGTCGTACTCGACTATGCCACCATGGGCTATTACTGAAATGCCTGCTGGGTTAACAGAAGATCGGGTGGGTTCCAAAGAAGAAACTGAAGTCTTAGTTACGAGGTGGGAGAAGGCAGTGTCTAAGCATGGGCTGCAGGCCACTCTGGAGTTTAGATCGTCTCAACAAGGTGACCTTTGGGTTAAGTGGGGCCGAGAATGTAATCTTCTGACATGGAAGAACAATCCAAACAAATTCCTCTCTCCTAGGAGTATCCTAGATTACGGTGGTAAACAGCTTGCTCGGGCTCTTGGAGTGACCGCTGAACTATCCACAGAAGCAGTAAAAGCCCTACAAGGCGTTGACGAAGCTGCTGCTAAAGCAGAAGCTGCACTTCCAGATATGTTAGAAATGAGCAGCTTTGAAGCTGTGACAGAGCAAGGTGGTGTGGAAGAAACAAGATTCATAGAGGACGTTCATAACACCATCCAAGACCTAGGTACACAAACAGACAACGAACTACCATTCAGAGAGCTTATAGGGCTTGATAAGGCTATGCAGACCCAGAGGGGTGAGCTGGCCAACAATCTAGCTAAGATAACTGAGATAGAAAGGAATATAAAACATCGGGAAGCTAAAATGGCAAGCCTGGAGGAGGAAGGGAGGGGTGCAAGTGGAGCATGGAGATTCCAAGCAAATGAGCTTGCAGAGCTGCAGGACCTGCGGCGTGTCCGTATTGAGGCTGCCTCTGTAAACCGTGAACGTCTAAGGACCCAAATTAACCGCATCAGGGAAACGATCAACAGACTTCTTAACGAGGACACAACACAAGCTGAGCGTGTACGCACTCTGTTCCGAGAGCAGGGTATAACAATCGCCTCCATACTCACTGCGATTGGATTGGCAATCTCGACCCTTGTAGTTGCTTTGACGGGCGGAGGGAGCACTAGTCCAACCCCGGCACCAACGCCGACGCCAGCTGATAAGCCCGGTGTAAAGGAATGGATTAAAAAACAGCTGAACTCCTTGGCAAACGTCCTGAAGGGCCTAGCCGGTAAGGCAGCAGCTGCCCTTCCAGGAATCATTGGCTCCATCGTATCATGGGTGCTTACGTCAGCTGCAAAGGTGGCTGGTTGGATGGCAGAACATGTATGGGCCGCAGTTGTGGCGGTGGGGGGAGTTATCCTCCTTATACTCCGTGACTTACTACGTAGCAAACCAAAGCATAGATAAGCCTATAGCGATTCCGCCTACAATAAGAGCGGTTTTCTCATCCTCATACGCCCCACGCAGACCGGTCTCGGTCATAGGGGCGGGCCCTGGAGAGGAGAGTTCCATATCTGTATCTGGCGGAGGGTCAAAGCTTCCTCTATCCGGAACCACCGGAACTGAGTTGACATCAGCATTGCTGCCTATCTGCTGCTCATCAGTTGCAATGGTAATCAGATTGTTATACCCAGCAACGTCTCCAATGGCGAGGCTCATATCAGACGGAGCCATGTACAGGCCCATTCCAAACACATAATCAACCTTTAAAGAGGCATTCTGGAGGACGTTCTGATACCGTCGGATAGATGAAGGAATATCCACTGGGGAGTTGATGGCATCCTCAACGTTGTCCTGAAATTGCTTTTGAGCATCAAAGGACGTTCCAACACCTAGTATCTCTGAGCGGGTCTGCGCCTGAGCCTCAAGAATGGCCCATACATAGGTCCTGATGCTGTCGTTAATTCGCTCAACGCTGGTTTGTGTAAAACCCTCAGACGTGTCCAGTATGAAGGTACTCCAGGCCTCGTCTGCTTCAGGTCCCTGTGCTAGATGTAAAACAGCACCCATTCTCTCCTGAAAGGATTGTAGGTTTTTCGCGTGAGCAAAACCTGGCTTTGTATCCTTTTCCGCCTCAAAGGCCATCCGTGTAGGGTCATAACGAACGTTTCGACCAGAAACCTTGACGATACTCCCGTAACCATACGCATCATGTGCATATAAGATACCAGGACCACTATTAGATACGGTTGCCTTCTGGCGCCAGTCTGTGTTTGGTTGAACAGAGTGCAGAGTCTCTCATATGCCCTCTTGTCATATGTATTGTTTTATAGGGGTCATAGGCATGATCCTGAGGTAGAGGCGCTTGCAGTTCTGCTAATAGGCGACGCACTGTGTAATAAAGGTGAAAGGTGTATATAGCTTTCACGAGTGGAATCCCAGCCTCGAGGTGGTCGTGGGATGACACACCGCAGCCGGATGTTGCACACCACACTGCAAAGTTTACCTGGTTCTGCCAAAAACTGCATTGGATTTGTCAACCAGTCTTTTACTACTTTGTCCGCTGTTACCGGTGGCACCTTATAGTTACTGAATAGATCAGGAAACTTTGCTGTGAATGTACCACCATTGTGAACAACTTGAATTGTTTGTCGGGTTAGTTTATCTCCCACACCATATGAGACTGGATACACCCCGCCCGCTTTATATGTAGCTTTTCTATTGAAACTAAAGGCTTGTTTATTCATAGTGCTATGTATCACACTCTGTCAAATGTTCAAAGCGGCGACGCTGTGTCCCTGCAAAATCCTATTGACAACACTGCGGGCGGTCTATGTGTTGGCCTAAGGTCAATCACGTATACTGTGGGCTGGTACAATCTCGAATCAAACGAGACCATTCAATGGCAGTCAAGAACTTCAGAAGAGGGAGGTCTCTGGTCTCTGGAGTTTCAGCCTTCTTCAGCAGCAGATTACATCAATAGGTCTTAGTTTAGAGGTTAATGCTGCAAATGGGGTTATAACCCTCACAATTCCTGATAATGGGGCTGCACGCATATCAGACGGTGTGTTAAAAATGTTGGGTCTTGATCATGGTCAGGGTAGGCAATTAATTCCTTCAGGTACTTACATAGGTGACCGGCCCATCAACTTTAGCATCTTTAACACAATTTATGTTCACTTCGATAAAGTCAGTACCACACACAACATGCTAGATGGTGCGCCCACTACGCTTCTTGAAGTTGTTGGCTTAGAGGGTGGCTCTTTCGGTGATATTATAACCACGAACTTCACTAATCCTGTATGTAAGCGTGTTACTAGCGGAACAGTGCATGAGTTAAAGGTTCAGTTACGCGATAATAAAGGAAGGCTATTAGATAACCACGACTTACCTGTTAGCGTTGTTCTTGAATTTACAAGATGTCAATAAAAACGAGTATTTATGGACCTAGGCAAAAACCGGCAAGCACTGTTCAGGGTGCCGACCTATCGGAATATGCCACAAAGACCTATGTATCTATTGGTGACTCAAAAAAAATGGATAAAAGTGGCGGTACTATGACTGGAGACCTTGAAATGGGAGATAATAAAATCGTTGATTTGGGAGACCCGATTTCACCGAAGGATGCTGTTCATAAAAGTATATTGATGCTGAATATAGACAGCAGAACAGGTACCTGAGACGATACGTAGATGAAAAGACGAAACCACTCATTACTATATGGGCAGAAGCAAGTGGCCCCCTTCGCAGAGGATATGAGTGGTCGTTTGGCCATGGGGCTAGGGGTCGAGACTCACAAGACTCAAGCTGTGGATATACCATGTTATGTAATGGCAAGATCATTCGTATGGGGTTGACTTCGGGTGTTGGTGCTGATGCTGGTCCTATAGCAGTCGTTCCTGTTATTAATGGAACGAATCAAGTGGTAGGAATAAGTAAGCCTGCTAACCAACGGGCTGTTGTAATAGCTTTAGACCAGTCGTTACAGCTAGAACAAGGCAACGTTATTAACTTTTATACAACCACACAAAACAGAGGGGCGACTTGGTCTGTAGCTTCACTCCTAATTGAACTTGATATATAGACTTATGTATACAAAGACAGTATGAAACAACAACCAACGACTGCACCATTAAATCCGGAGCCTCCTCTATGTGGTCTGGGGCACTCCTATCGGCTGAATGAGATCAGTCTTAAGAAGCAATACATTGAGAAAGAAATTGAAAAATATGGTGCTATGTACAAAAATATAGTTGTGCAGTAAACTCAGTGGACGCTGTAGACACTGCTTTAGTTGCTGTGGGTATGTGTCTTGGCGCAAGTGGTGCAGGTGTAATGTCTACAGTAGTTGCCATTCCTATTGCCACAATGTTGGGTGCTACTGGTGCCGCTTGTGGGCTACTTGTAATTGCTGGAAAATTCATCAGTCGGCGGCTGACCATTAAGTTAAAAAAGCATGACAAGATCCGCATTCTAGACCTGCTAAGGTATGACCCTGACAGTCCATTTGAAGAGTGGGGGTTGCTAGATATAATGGAGGTGGCAATAAAATCTTTCTGCAACGATCATACTGGAGTCAAACAAAATACGGACCAGTGGGAGACCACGAGGAAGGGCTGCGTTGGAGGAAGTGACTACTCCGCTATCATAGGGCAAAACTACTTCAGCAGCTATAGTAAGAAGCTGACAGAAAAAACTAGCAACGAGGGTGTTCGCTTTAGCATGCCCTGCCTCTGGGGTATGACTTTTGAGGAGGTTGCAATTGCGGTATTGGAGAAGGTGTACGACACCAAGGTCTACGGAAATAATATCTATATTGATGGCGGCGCGACGGCCTACTCTCCGGATGGCTTTTGCGTGCTCCCGATCCGGCGGGCTGGAGAAGAACGACGCTAAGGTTGCCCAGTTTATACAGGACCTCAACCGCGTGACAAATGGAACTTACAGCGATGGTCGCAGATATTTATCACTCAATGACCTCTATGGTGACTAACTACTGGTGTGGGCCTATACCATAGGGGCTGGAAGGGCTGGGCTCATATGGTACCATATGGTGGGGGGAGGTGCGAGCGGTTCGCTGGCTCATGTGAGTCACCCTGTATATGTGTGTTTTCTGGGTTGCACCCATATGAGATTGGTGTGCCATAATCATATGAGATAGGTGTGCCAGTACCGCTAACATCTATACTACTAGCTAGGACATTTCATCAGCCTGTTTTCGTCAAGACTTGCTATTGCTTATAACTATTGGACAATAGTTTATAAGTGTATTTTTGTTTGGGAGTTGGTATGTATAACAAGGCAATAATAGAAAAGTGGAAAGAGGAGGGGGAGGAGGCAACTTTCAGTTACCTCAAATCCCACCAGCCAGCGCCTGTGCCCTTAAGCTTTAAGAATTTACGACTGACTCTTGATCGAGTAATAGCTCGACATAAAAAGTTAAACAACAATAGGGTCGGCGCAAAAGGAATTGAACGGTATGAGGGTTTTCTTAACTCAGTGTTCAATTTTCCAGTTGTAAAAGCCTCACACTCTGTACCAAAGCAGTTTTCTGAACTACGTCCTCATGTCCAGTGTGGTAATGAGGGGGCAGCAGCATCTTTGGCTGTGGATTTAGCCCTTGTATAATTTAAATATAAGACATATAAAGCGGCTGTTATCCCTTACCGTACAATTCTGGCCGAGAAATACCATGAAATTTGAAACCTCAATAACTTTTTTACTAATTGGCTTAAAAAAATGAAACATAGCTCATAAAAAGCCACTAGATTATACATTTCTTGTGGTATTATTTCATTATCATATTTTAAAAATAAGACATATAAAGCGGCTGTTATCCCTTACCGTACAATTCTGGCACAAAACCGAGAAATACCATGAAATTTGAAACCTCAATAACTTTTTTACTAATTGACTTAAAAAAATGAAACATAGCTCATTAGAAGCCTCTAGATTATACATTTCTTGTGGTATAATTTCAGATTGCAGATATTACTATATTCCGAGATCGCTTCATATTCTCGTTTGCAAACGATAGCAATGTTGGACAAAAATTCTTAAATTGTGTTAAGGTAAGGTAAGTATAGGGTTAGCTCCGGTCGTAACGGTAACATGAATTTATACGTCTACTGACGTTTTGTAGGGCTAGTATAGGGTCTAACGTAGTCGCACACGACGGTAATACCGCCTTCAGGGATAAGTGAAAAAAATCAAAATGGACCTAGGGCAAGTCGCCGCCAGCCGATTGACTGGACCAGGCCATTCCAGCCTCTCGTCTAGGAGAAATCCCAAAAAAAGTGGTGTGTTACAGATATGTCCCTCAAAAGGACCACTTCACTCAACCATCCGATTCCCATGGTCGCCTCTTACGACATGCAGAAGGATACAGTGGGCCTATTCCACCCCCGCACCCACAGGGGGATAAATAAAATTGTATTAAGATTTTATAGATTCTGTTAATAAAGGCGCATGACTGTTATTGCATGACAGGCAAGATTGATGATAAGGCATTTATGGATGTGAAAATGTATAATTTTTAAACTGTCCTTTGTCTGCATTGCGAGAGGGAGCATATTTAAAGATTCTGCCCCTCGCCTGGCCCAACAGTCAACACTCAACAGAACGTCTGAGTAGACATTTGAATATATAAAGTTGAGGCCGCTTGTCTGCATAAATCATCTAAACCGGGACATTGGTAGATATATGACTACTGGGTTCTCCAGTAAGTGTCTATAATGGTGCAGTTGTTTTTCTGAACGTATTCTTTACTGCAAGCAGCTCCATCCATATACAATTAACACATGATATACACGTATAGAAACAGGAGGCTGCGTCGTGGTTGAGGTTCCCTGTGACCATCAGTTCATGCTGTACCTTTATTGAAGCTCTGTGTAGCCCTATTAGTTGCCTCTTACTACATGTAGAATGATACAGGGGGCCTATTCTACCCCTGGACCTACAGGGGGAGTGTAGCCCTGAAAGGGCATATTCCCTCTCTTCTGTATATTCATTGTCCACTGTCATAATGGTAATAATGATGGTAAAGTTCATTCAGCGGAATAAAAATGAGACTGTTGTATGTAAAAGAATGGCAAGACAGGCTTACAAGACACTTTCTACCGGTAAACGTGTGCCAGCCATAGGGTTTGGGACATATATGCTTCACGGGGAAGCTGCTACTGAGGCAGTTGACTGCGCTCTATCTGTAGGATACCGCCACATTGATACAGCAGCCACGTACGGAAACGAAACTGCAGTGGGTGACGCCATCAAACCATGGATGAAAGATGGGTGCCTCAAAAGAATAGATTTATTCGTGACCACCAAGATCTCTGTTGGTACCCTGAGCAGCGCCACGAAGATGAAGCAGGGAATGGAGCGATCATTGGAGGAGCTACAGCTTACCCACGCCGACCTATTGCTCCTTCATGGACCGTGGGCTTGCACTTTGTTACCGGACGGCACCAAAGTACCAACACAAAACAACATCCTTGAGAACTGGGACGTCATGGAGGGATTCTTCAAAGATGGCAGAGTACTGAACATTGGCTTGTCCAACTTTAGTGTCCGTTTAATAGACAGGATCATAAAGGGAAGTCGCATTAAACCCCACAACCTACAATTGGAATGTCACGCGTATCTTCAGCAGAACAGCCTGAGAGCCTTTTGCCAGGAGCATGATATAGCAGTGACAGGATATTCCCCACTGGGAGCACCCGAACAAGCTCTTACACAGAACAATCCCATACTGCTTAATGACCATGCCGTCAAACGCATCGCTGAAGTGACAGGAAGAACTCCTGGCCAAGTCCTGTTGCAGTACGTCAGGCAACTGGGAGTAGTTCCCCTACCCAAGGCCAATAGTCGTCAACACATTGAGGAAAACTTCCAAGCTTCGATGATGAATTATCAATGCAACATTGTGATGTTTTAAAGACATTAGACAGAGGTGTGAAATATTATCCAATAGCGTGGGCTCAAAAACATGCAGAATATCAACATGGCGAAGAATTCTGAACTCTTTGTGAGCTTTCAATACAGATATAAAACAATAAATCAAGTCAAGCAACTATTGGTTCTGCAGACATGTCCCTATATTGTTTAAATGGATCTGTACTGTGAAACTGACTCACAAGACAAGTCGTTTTCATTGCTGGTAAATAATGTGGTTATCATGAATTAAGTACCAAATAACAAAATTTATATCTGTTGATTTTATGAAATGCGATATAAGAGCAAGCCAGTAAAGGACGAGGGTTTATTGGCGGGTTGAGACACATGTTATGTGGAGGACTGGATGGAGAGGGCAGCTGCAGCCTCCGTCACGTGTTCACGTACACTGCGGTCCATCAGAGCATACACATCCTTACAACCTTTCAGAGCAGCGTCCAAAACTTCACTCAAATGATCCTCGTGTAATCTGCCGTTCATTTCCATGAGCACTATCTGATCCCATTTAGGTAGAGTGGCAACGATGAGCTCGGCTGAGCGACCGGTCGACTCCTCTAGGTAATTAATGTCAAGGAGAGGAGTGTCGTTGATGTAGGAGGCTGAGCAGGCACAGACATAGTCCTTCATGGGAATACCCGCATCTATCAGAGCCAGAGTGGCTGCATTGACACTACCGCAATAGTTACCTCCGTCCGACTGTAACACCTGAAGGCAAACAACTACAATCAGAACTTGGGTAACACCTGCCAATCAAAACTAAAGCTGCAGTGCATTTATCCAAATGCCCCAAATGAAAGCCTTCAAAATCTAATATAAATTATCATGGAACTTTAAACAACATGCTGGAGAAAGAAATACACAAATCACATAGGAGTTTTAGGTATTCAGATTTTGCTTTAATACACACCTCAACAAATATATCAATTTGTGATCGAGGGTAGAGATGTGTCAAAATGGCTGCTTCAAAAGTCTGCTTGAGGTGCAGGGCCATCTCAATGGATTTGCGATCACCTCGAGGCCTCTTCTTCCGTTCGCCTGTACTGAATACTGCCATGCTATACTGGCAGTTAATGATGGCCTGGTCATGCTGGGCTTTACTCTTGCTTCCTCGTACCTATCCCACACAATATAACCAGACAAATCACCAACAATGTTACCACGAGTAGTATTTCACAGGCAAACAAGAAGACATATTTGTTTTTGAAAATGACTTCCATACAATTAGGTATAAATCCTGAGGCTGGCAATGATCAGAAGTAAGATTGTTGAAACAGATTTCGACCCCAGTGTATGTGGTAAGGTATAGTTGTCAAATCTACTGAAACAAATTGCAGTATGGTACAGCACTTTTCTTGCCTCAACCATCTGAAGTCCTGTTTACGAGCTTGTCGTGCCATATATCGATTGAGAACATGTCATTCTTCCCAATAAATCGCGAGCTCTGATTGGAGCTCGAATTTGTAGTCCAATCAGAGCTCGCGATTTATCTGCCCCAGGACGAAGGGCTGATGATCAATCAACTTCCGGGAACAGAAAACTTGCTATTCGGTTAAAATAGCATTTGAACTCAAGTAAAGTACCCTTTCAAGTGACAAATGCTGGGTGGATGGGTTGTTTAGGAGCAAAATGGTGCTACTATCAAGGCCGAAGTTGTGATTATTAAGGTTCAGGGGACAAATTATGAACAATCAGGCAACAGCAGTGCAGGACACAAGATATTTATCCAAAATCTGGATCCATATAGATGGGTAGTTTCGGAACATGTAAAATGTGATCTGCTCAAAATCATTTTTGCCACTGCGTCGGACAGCATCTTTGCAGGACAGTATATAGCCCTACAGGACATCTACGTAGATGTCCTAAGATGACTGACGTTCGGAGACGTTGAATTGAACACAAATACCATATGACCACATATTTACCAAATATTTGGTTATCGCATCAGGATTTTTGGGAAAAGAACCACATCGATTGAGGGGAAGCCTTTGTTGCGCTACACAATAATAGTCAATATTTGTTCACGATATGTTGTTTTCCAAATGCTTAAAGTAAAGGTGCATTCAAAAAAACTGACATGGTGTTATAATAAAATGATATGTCCAAGGAGGGCTATATGGTATATAGCTATATCAACGTCCTACCTACCTGTTTCACACAGTTATATTAATGTGGAAGTGAAACCCATCGATTGATCCAAAGCCTTATTACTAGAGAACTGGCAGATAACAGATGATGGAGAGACAGGAAACGACGCTACAATTCCCCCCAATTTTAACAGATTACAGGTCGTTTCGTACACTGGTTGTTTCAAACACACGCCTTTAGGTTGTTTCGAAACGACTCCCAGTGGTGTGAACGAAACTGCCTGTGTACGAAACAGCCGCACACCGTTCACATTAACTCAATTATCGTTCATACTCGCCTCGTGTGGTCCATAGACAGCCGCGAGTATCTTAGTGTTCCCTTGTTCGATGTAAGCTGACCCATCGGCCTGAGTAAACACTCCTTGTTTGCATTGAATCCGTCTCAATTCATTGGGTCGCCTTCCATCGATCCTGAATCCTTGATCCGAAAGCAGCTCCAAACCGGCCATCTCGCTGTTTATATCCCACTTACACTCTCGTTGGAGTATGTCCAACTTAACGTTGTGAACACCATGTGTCGCCTCCATCATAACGTCATAATCAACCAACCCAGTCGAAATCATTTCAGGATAATCCTTTTGAATGGCTCACCGAAAGAAATTTGATTATCATGATGGTTTTTGATAGGATGCAAAGATATACTGACACAGTTGTTGATTAAATTGTTTAATTGAAAGAGCGTTCGTGGAGCTGACCTCGAAGGAGTAAGCTTTGACGGAGTCTGTCCCCATTCAATGACCTTTGCTGACCTCCGCGGAATGAGCTTTACTGGTACTAGCATCCATTGAATGAGCTTTAGAGGAACTTTCCTCCATGGAATGAGTCTAAATGGAACTGGCTTTCATGGAATGAGCTTTATTGGTACTCACATGCATGGAATGAGCTCCGGTGGAACTTGTCTCCATGGAATGAGTTTTGATGGAACTGACTTCCATTGAAATAACTTTAAAGGTACTAGCGCTAATGCTGTGTGAGCTTTGATAGAATTTGTCTCCATGGAGTGAGCTTTTATTGAATTGGCCTTCTTAGAATGAGCTTTTATGAAAATTGCCGCTACCGGTGTCTCCACAAACAACAACCTTAAGGTCAAGTATGGATAAAAGTGTCAACTGCTTTAGACAGATATAGACTCGCTGCTACTAGACACTTAGACAGAGGGCTGGTACCAAATGAGATCCGTAGTCAAGGACCACTTTGATACTGGTGACTATCGACAAGTCGACCCCCTCTACAGAAAGCTCATCAAAAAGGTCCCCGGAGGAATGTAGGATTAATTCGCTAGTAGCCGATAGCACAAGCCAAGGATGTAGGAAGCTATTCGTTAAAGAAGCCGACGCACTACAATGACTCGCTGATTCAGAGAAGAACCTCCACTAACATCATTAATCATATTCTAAGGGTGATTCGCTAAAACGGTTGTTGATACTTCGACCAGTGGCCACGGGGGTGTCGCGAGTGAGGACACCATCTGACCAACAGGTGGCACCACCACAGCTCTTTATTGATGAAGCCACGATCAACACCACACAACAACTTACATGGTACATCATATATAGAGGAGACGTAGAAGTGACTAACACCCCCCCCCCTCCCATCCCCGATCCCCATGACAGCTCGTCTGAAATTGAATCATACCATACGATCGCATCTGTCAAGTCTGCAAGTTTATTGCGGTCTGTTTGCAATTACAGGGCTTCTTCGCAGTAGGTCCGGCACTTGATTAATCAGAGCAGGGACTATATCCAGTCTTGTCGAGCTCTTCTTACTTACAACATTAGATTTATTATGTATGTATTTTTTTCCAATCAATATCAATAAATTGTTGTTGTTGTAAGTGAATACATTCTACTCCTACTACCTCTACTTCACTTCTTTTGTGGTGCTGTTGAAGAGCTAGTTTTATTGTAGACCCAACAGCCTGTCTGCTAGTGTGCTTGTCCACGATGAGCTCTCCTGCTCCAGTAACATATCCACACTCAGAGACACTATGCGTTGCCAGTATTTGGGACACAGTCCATTAAAGAGACTGCTCTGTCTTTTGGAAAGAGGTTGCCTAGCATGCTGCTTAGCAACCGCACTTTGGAAGCCAAAAGTTTAAGGTTTTCAGACTCTCAGTCGCTACGCGGCGCTGCCGTCTCAGAAAATAGATCCTTACTTCGGCTGTCGCTATTACTTTTGCCGGAAATTACCCATCCTGCTTGTTGGTTTACTTTTTTGCACAATTTTGCCCATAACTTTCATCAGTGAAGATTAGATGTATATCTCCAGTCAGATAATAATGTTGTACATGAATCAGCATGATTTTCAATCAAGTAAAATTTGTGGCAGTGCCCTATATGGGGCTGAGTAGCCTCTTTAACTCCCTGCCGGGGTCCATCTGGAGAAGCCCCCCACAGGTGAACGAGCGCAGATCACTGATCATAATCATTTGGCATTTGAGCCTCGGTCCCCTGGTAGTAGCAGGCAAAACGAATCAATATCAAGGTATGCTTGAAGATCTTCCCATCCGAGGAAAATACAACGGGCAGATATGAGAGATCAGCCCAGAAAGCTCGTTTGATGCTGAAATATTGAACTACGACTGTGTCCGTGTTTACACCTTGACTGTACCCCGGGGTTTTGGGGTGGGGTAGGGTGGGGTAGGATGGGGTAGGGTGGGGTGGGGTTGGTCGGTGTATTATATCCACCTTTATTTCATATGTTGCTGGGAAATCTCTAGCGCTAATTTTAGCGCGCCTCTCAGCGTAGGGTACAGATGCAGTTGCCGCGACCCCTGTAGCCATGGCGATGCCGCGGAGTAATGTCAACTTTTTGCAAGGTTCGCCATTTTACATACTTCTAATAGGAATCCGTCCCGAGAGGGGCAATTTTGCGAAGCTTTCTGTGTAACCTGACATTTGTGCCCCGACCACAGGAGAAGTGAACATTGCATCCGTCATAATGCGTTCATAGTGAACATTGCATCCGTCATAATGCTTTCATAGTGAACATTGCATCCGTCATAATGCTTTCATAGTGAACATTGTATCCGTCATAATGCTTTCATAGTGAACATTGCATCCGTCATAATGCGTTCATAGTGAACATTGCATCCGTCATAATGCGTTCATAGTGAACATTGCATACGTCATAATGCTTTCATAAACATTTCTTGGTCACATGGACAGTAATGGTAATGGTAATATTGGAGTTTAACGTCACTTTTAACAACGAGATGATATCGCGACGCAATGGATGAGGATGATTGTGATGCTTGGACAGCTCCCCTTAAGCGCCCACTTGGCGCAAACTCGATGCCCAGACCTGGCAGCGAAACCCACGCTGCTGGGATGAAGGTCCAGCACGGTACTATTGAGATACCGGGTCGGATGTATCTCCTTTCAGAGATGGGGCCGCCATTTAACATGATCACCTGAGTCACGGGGAGCCAGTCAGGTACTGTCGACCAATCAACACCAATAGGGAAGACAACCAGTACACAGGCACTGACCAACCGACTTACACCAATAGTTAAGACGATCAATACACAAACACTGATAAACCACCCGGTAAAAGAGTGGGCTATATAATAAGTTCTTGGTGGAGTTCTAGCTGAAGTTACAGTAGATGTACTCACAAGCAGCATATGAACAACTCTGGCTACTCCACCTCATTGGTTGATGTCGTGGAGCATTGTGGACGATGTTCAGCACGGCTGCTGGTCTTCGGGCCCCAACCTTCTAATCCAAATAAACAACAGACCAACCATAACGGCAACCAGCAAGACACATTTTTGTGGAGGCACTGCTGCAGTGGGCTGGTGAGGCACTGCTGTAGTGAGCTGGTGAGGGACAGCTGTAGTGAGCTGGTTAGGGACAGCTGCAGTGGGCTGGTGAGGCACTGCTGTAGTGAGCTGGTGAGGGACAGCTGTAGTGAGCTGGTTAGGGACAGCTGCAGTGGGCTGGTGAGGCACTGCTGTAGTGAGCTGGTGAGGAACAGCTGCAGTGGGCTAGTGAGGCACTGCTGTAGTGAGCTGGTGTAGGGACAGCTGCAGTGGGCTGGTGAGGGACAGGCTGCAGTCGGCTGGTGAGGGACAGCTGCAGTGGGCTGGTGAGGGACAGCTGTAGTTAGCTGTTGATGGACAGCTGCAGTGGGCTGGTGAGGCACTGCTGTAGTGAGCTGGTGAGGGACAGCTGCAGTGGGCTGGTGAAGGACAGCTGCAATGGGCTGGTGAGGGACAGCTGTAGTGGGCTGGTGAGGGACAGCTGCAGTGGGCTGTGTTGATGCTTTCATTCGTTCGCAGGCCTGACCTCCTCTGGCAATGAACATTTCGTTTTGTCCAGCCATAGCCCAATATGAAGTGGTGTATGTGGTAGAAGCACAGGCAATACCGGGTTCATGACATAGTCAATGTTGGTCCGAAGCTCTTTTTAGTCATTAAACGATGTGTCTGCACCTAGTGAATCTGAGTCAGATATTTAGTTTAAATGAAGCCGCTACAATGCCCACCACGCACCTTGCTCTGACAAAGCCCAACCATTCAGGTTCAAGATGCAGCGCACAGGTTGTGTCTTTATGGAACCTTGATGTTAGCGTTGAGAATCTGGTTAGTGTCTGATATGTGAAAGAAACACTGGTCGTCCTGATGCTATGCCAGTATTGAGACTGTTGACAAGTTTACTGTGACCTGTTCTGATCAGCCTATTCAAACTGCACTTTATGGATCTGAAACTGAAAAACCAGATCAATGATATTCAATGCACAAGTGTTAACCGATAGACTTTGATGGTATCACCCTACATTCGGCTTCATCACTTACTCCTGATTGATGGTATCACCATACACTCGGCTTCATCACCTACTCCTGATTGATGGTATCACCCTACATTCGGCTTCATCACCTACTCCTGATTGATGGTATCACCCTACATTCGGCTTCATCACCTACTCCTGATTGATGATATCACCCTACACTCGGCTTCATCACCTACTCCTGATTGATGGTATCACCCTACATTCGGCTTCATCACCTACTCCTGATTGATGGTATCACCCTACATTCGGCTTCATCACCTACTCCTGATTGATGGTATCACCCTACACTCGACTTCATCACCTACTCCTGATTGATGGTATCACCCTACATTCGGCTTCATCACCTACTCCTGATTGATGGTATCACCCTAAATTCGGCTTCATCACTTACTCCTGATTGATGGTATCACCCTACATTCGGCTTCATCACCTACTCCTGATTGATGATATCACCCTACACTCGGCTTCATCACCTACTCCTGATTGATGGTATCACCCTAAATTCGGCTTCATCACTTACTCCTGATTGATGGTATCACCATACACTCGGCTTCATCACCTACTCCTGATTGATGGTATCACCCTACATTCGGCTTCATCACCTACTCCTGATTGATGGTATCACCCTACATTCGGCTTCATCACTTACTCCTGATTGATGGTATCACCCTACATTCGGCTTCATCACCTACTCCTGATTGATGGTATCACCCTACATTCGGCTTCATCACCTACTCCTGATTGGCTATCACATTCGGCTTCATCACTCCTGATTGATGGTATCACCCTACATTCGGCTTCATCACTTACTCCTGATTGATGGTATCACCCTACATTCGGCTTCATCACTTACTCCTGATTGATGGTATCACCCTACACTCGACTTCATCACCTACTCCTGATTGATGGTATCACCCTACATTCGGCTTCATCACCTACTCCTGATTGATGGTATCACCCTACACTCGGCTTCATCACCTACTCCTGATTGATGGTATCACCCTACATTCGGCTTCATCACCTACTCCTGATTGATGGTATCACCCTACATTCGGCTTCATCACTTACTCCTGATTGATGGTATCACCCCACACTCGACTTCATCACCTACTCCTGATTGATGGTATCACCCTACATTCGGCTTCATCACCTACTCCTGATTGATGGTATCACCCTACATTCGGCTTCATCACCTACTCCTGATTGATGGTATCACCCTACATTCGGCTTCATCACCTACTCCTGATTGATGGTATCACCCTACACTCGGCTTCATCACCTACTCCTGATTGATGGTATCACCCTACACTCGACTTCATCACCTACTCCTGATTGATGGTATCACCCTACATTCGGCTTCATCACCTACTCCTGATTGATGGTATCACCCTACATTCGGCTTCATCACCTACTCCTGATTTATGGTATCACCCTACATTCGGCTTCATCACTTACTCCTGATTGATGGTATCACCCTACATTCGGCTTCATCACCTACTCCTGATTGGGCGGAACTTGCCGAACCGCCTGACACTCAACAATCTCTCGTTGCTGACAACAAACGCATTGTATTTGCTGATTGTTTAAAGAGTCTATGGTCACAAGGGACCTGTTACTCTCTCGTGGAATGGCAGCAGGGAACCTGTTACTCTCCGGTGGAATGGCTACAGGGGATCTGTTACTCTCCGGTGGAATGGCTACAGGGGACCTTTTACTCTCTTGTGTAATGATTGCAAGGACCCTGTTACTCTCTGGTGCAACTGCTGAAGGGACCATGTTACTTTTTGGTAGAATGGCTGCATGAAAGCTGTTACTCTCCGTTGGAAAGCCTTTAGGGAACTTGTTACTCTCTGATAGATTGGCAGCAAGGACCCTATTACTCTCCGACAGAAAAGCTGTCGGGAACTTGTTACTCTATGGTGGAATGGCAGCAGGGACCCTATTACTCTCTTGCGGAATGGCTGAATGAACCCTGAAGCCCTATGGTGGAATGGCTGAACTAACCCTGAAGACCCATGATGGAATGGCTGTTTTAACCCTAAAGCCCTATGGTGGAATGGCTGAAGTACACCTGTAACTATCTGGTCTAATGGCTGCATGGAGCTTGTACTCTCTGGAGGAATGGTTCCAGGGACCCTGTTACTCTATTGTGCAATGGTCGCAGGGACTCGGTTACTCTTTGGTAGAATGGCCACCAGAAACATGTTACTCTCTGGTGGAATGGCAGCAGGGACCCTGTTACTCTCTGGTGGAATGGCAGGAGGGACCACGTTACTCTCTGGTGGAATGGCTGCCGGCAATCTGTTACTATCTGGTCTAATGCCTGCATGGATCCTATTACTCTCAGGAGGGAACCTGTAACAGTCTGATAGAATGGCTGCAGGAATCCTGTTACTCTCTGATGCAATGGCCGTAGAGAACTTGTACTCTCCGGTGGAATGGCAGCAAGGACCCTGTTACTCTCTTGTGATAGAGCTGAAGAGAACCTGCTACTCTATGGTAGAATGGCTGCAGGGACCATGTTACTCTCTTGTGATAGAGCTGAAGAGAACCTGCTACTCTATGGTAGAATGGCTGCAGGGACCATGTTACTCTCTTGTGATAGAGCTGAAGAGAACCTGCTACTCTATGGTAGAATGGCTGCAGGGACCATGTTACTCTCTTGTGATAGAGCTGAAGAGAACCTGCTACTCTATGGTAGAATGGCTGCAGGGACCATGTTACTCTCTTGTGATAGAGCTGAAGAGAACCTGCTACTCTATGGTAGAATGGCTGCAGGGACCATGTTACTCTCTGGTGGAATGGCTGCAGGGACCATGTTACTCTCTGGTGGAATGGCTGCAGGGACCATGTTACTCTCTGGTGGAATGGCTGCAGGGACCATGTTACTCTCTGGTGGAATGGCTGCAGGGACCATGTTACTCTCTAGTGGAAAGCCTTTAGGGAACCTGCTTCTCTCGGATGCAATGGCTGATGGGACCTAT
>CM067342.1:57769136-57812339 GCA_034190875.2 Urechis unicinctus
TTTCGTCTGGTTAGCAAAATGACAACCACATTTCCACATGGTTAAACAACCTTGCCATATCGTGTTGACACAACAGCCATTATATCATAAGTAATAAACACACGTTTGGCCCCACAAGAAGCGGTGGTATGCGATCGGAGTGTTTACGTGTCAATGGCTAGCCATGGTCCGCATCCAATGTGCTCCATGAATACAATGCAGTGGATTGAGCAATCACAACTCTCACCTGGCGCATTAATTCCAACATAGCAGGTAACAGCTTTATTCACACATTCTGCTCGAGTCGGAAGCCTTTGATCAAACACTGTAATGAATATTAACGATTTAAATGGATAACTACGATTTAATTGCTAATAAAACGGCAATGAGATCTTGTTTGTGCGAAAAGCGTAACATATTATCCATGGAGTGTATCGAGGTTAACATAAGCACTCTGCCATTTTAGCGTGCCGTTTATTACCGGCCACCGTGCATCGTATCTTTAACTGGGCAAATAAACAGCTCTTTGCCCTGAACGAAGTAATTAGATTTACTATTTTGCTCAATCTACTTGCTGCTCACGAGCAAGGAAGCAGACAAATAGCAGTCACAAAACGCCGTCCATCGGCACTTATATTTTATCGGTATATTTTACTGAATCGTTCAGCGCATGATTGGTTTGACGCTTAATGCAATTCGTGCAGCCTAGCTAATATGCGTAGAAGCCCAACATCGCTTTGAAATGGGTACCGTCCGTTAACACATTGGTTGTTGCACTAAGCAGATATAAATAAATCTACCGACTGTTTTGTTGCGTTCTACCTTCTGGGAAGTTGTACATAACATCTGGTATGGTTGACTGTGCCATTTGAATATGCGAAACATTTTGTGTTTTCTTCCTGACTTGCTACATTGAAACGCAAACATGAATAAAATAATGAATATGATGCGCTAAGTCGCTTAACACTCGCTACTTTATCATACAGTAATCGCTGGGCATCAGGAATTTATCGGGGTGCAGTGCAAATACCGCCGAAGGCAATATGAACTAATACACACTGCTAACGGTAATGTATTAATACCAGCTTACGATGTTGATCTAATGAATGCTCCAACCAGTACTAGCACACCTCGATCTATACCATCCCCGGCAAAGATTCATAGATAAAGCTGTCACTAAGGCCAATATTCTCTAGCAACCAAATGAGTTTTTATGTCTTCTCAGGGTAATTGTTCGGTTTTCCAGTTTAGATTATTAACGTCAAACATTCTTTCCTATTCTTTATTTACCTTTGTACAATTGATAATCGGATATGAAATCACCAAGATTGTTCCCTCTATACCGGAAATGACAGTGAAGCATTAGGATCTGGTTTCATGGCACAAATTGAGCAGTGTCGCCATCCTAATAAACAACGTAAGCTAATTCAAGCGACTGCCACTCCTTGGCGATAGTTGTACTGAGTTGTATGCATTCATTGGTTAATGACGGGACAATTCACCCAGATTTCCTCCAATATCAATACTCGCACGTACATCTACAATTAGATGATGAACTTTAAGCCCATTGATACAGTAAGCGCTTTTAGCATTGCTTCAATCAACCAAATTGCATAAGTTATCACACTATGGATTCGCACTGACATACGGTAACCTCTGTTAATTTAGCAGAGATAAATAGGCGTGTGGTTAGATGTGGCATTGTCATGGCAACGGTAGAAGTGACGTATCGAGATAAAGGCTCTATAATGTATAGGTAATGCTTACATGACCCGGTTTAACCCTGCAAAGGAAGTCGCCATGAATGCTTGCTTATATCATTCTACTGGGTTATCACAAATGTGTCATCAATTTGTAGATTACTTCCAGGCACCCCTACATCCATACCATATAAGCCACTGACAGCCTCACTGCGAGCGCATGCAACACTTACTATCTATAACGGACGTCATTTACTAGCAATTATGCGCTGCCTCTTTCTCATCATTTGTGAAAGAATCAAATATGCGACCTGATGATGGGGGATTAATCAATTAGGTATCACTTGATCAATTATAGCACAAATCACTGATATTATATTGGTAGGTGCATTTGGGCTGATCACTGAAAAGCGTGTGAACATTATGAACAAAGAGTTTGTTGCAGGAAAATGTTCCAAAATAACTCTAAGCTTTAAATCAGAGCTGCAAGAACATACATTACTGAATCGAATACAATGCGATAGTAACATACCTGTTGTTATAGTGGATATGAAGATATATAATATGTAAAGCCGACTGAATTACAATGAAGTGATTCAGAATACATCGGGGTATTGAACTTAAGAAAGCACAAAGAAAGTTACATACTGAATCAAGGATAACAATACAGCAAAAAGTTCATATTATATATATAGGAACGCGTGCAAATTACCTATTCATCCTCTCTTCAGCAGTAAACACTTTCTCAACATCAGCAATGTATGTCAAAGTGGTAATTGAATTATGGTTACTTCGGCAATTATGCACCTATGTCACTGTTGTCTCTTTACATTTCGCAACCATGGACAGGTACTCTGCATCGCGCTTTGTAAGAAATCTTTTTATTAACCGTTTATCCAGCGGGCTAAGCTACCTTGCAAGCTGTTGCATCAATTCATCAATAACATGCATCACAATATAGGAAACTGTTGCGTATGTTTCTCTTTACCGTCGCGGTGTACGCTGCAATACTGGTGGCCATCAATAAGGATTATCTATTGTTTAAGGCTCTAATCTGGATATACTTCATGTTTTAAAACGAAATTAATAGCAAAGACCAAAATGTCAATGTCAAATAACGAGAAATCCACTGCAAAGGATATATTGGATTAATTATTTGGAAAGAGCATCTTTTCCCTCAAATATTTATTCGTAATTAGTACAGGTTATTTTCTACCCACATACATATGAAAACTACAAATCTTAAGAAGCTTTAGAACTTTGAAGGTAAAGCAATGAAGAACTTTTTACAGCATAAAACGATCATAGTATGTCAATGCGTTTTGCCTGTCATTCGGCAGGAAGTTGATTCATAGTAGTTAAATAATTATGGATTAATTGATGCATGCTGGACTCTCGTATAGACTTCCTGTGTGGGAATTCCCCTTGACCAAGTAAGTGTAAGGCTAGAAAAACAAAAACCAATCCGGCTGCTGACGTCTATTGACTGACTGCATCTACACTGCTTCCTATGCTCGACAACTCATTTCCCTATGCTTACACAACGTGCGACAAACAATGAACTCGATGGAGACACAGTGATTGCCAATCATCAATCTATTGTCTACCTGACGTAACCTTTATCTTTTGCCAATAGCATAAGTTGCTCGCTAAATAATAAATCTGACATTATTGGGATAATTTTTTGTCGAAAATAATGCGACGATAACTGAATTTGTAACTCGACGACAGGTCTATGCGTCTGCTCTTTGAATGCGAGAAATACTCGTTATTCTCTAAAACGACAAAGTGATCAGAAAATTTTAGCCAGTTTTATGGCAACCTTTGGTTTCTCGAACTGTTAGTCGACAGTCACATGCTGCACAGGCTGATAAGGCTAGGTTTATCTTTACAATGCAAAAACGCCGCAAGCAATCGCATAAGCATAATATTGCCAATCTCGACTAAAACGGCGAATCGCGCCTCATATAGACAATCTAGTATAACGGACCAGTCAAGCCTACGAGGTATAGGCCACATAAGGTTTAGTTCGAGTTAGAGGCGATGAGCGTTTCAGTTCACGCCTAAATATTTACTTATTGGCAACCGTATTCAGGGTGTTGGTATTTATGAGGCAGTAGCGTCTTAATCTGATTCGGGTTCTCATATCAAGTCCTGAACAATGGCGGAGGTATTATTCGTGTGCTCAAACGACATCAGAATATGTCGTGATATCGACATAATTAAATTAACACAAATCAGGGGCCGGGGAAAAGAAAATGGATACAAGTTTGACAGCATCTCTAACAAGAAACAATACAGTACATATATTCAAGCAAACATATAGATGAAAACAATATTATTTTTAGCTAAATGATTGAAACCCTATACGGATAGAGCACTAACACTTCCAGCCATGTTTGCAGTCGGAAATAAGTTAATCACAGTAACACTTTTATTTGCTTTCACCATGAGCTGAGGTGCAGTGACATCGCAGCACATTATCTACATGGTTCACGCCAGACTATCATAGGTGTACGGTAGGATTTCCATAACAATCGTCCACATTTAAGGGTATTTCCAACCACAATACACCCCCAAGAAGAATGCCAAATGTCTGAAATATACGTCCAACCACACGTAACAAAATATAAAGTTTATCCGAAAAAACAAACAACACAACATCGCTTATCTTCTAAAACCAAACATTACCTGAGCATCTCGCCATACTGGTCCAATAATTCGTATTAAGCATAGTCATCATTGAACAGATTAAATGTGTGAATAAAACACAAAAATTATAAGTGTTTGTATCAAATGTACCGAACACGCAACTTTAGGATATATATGTGTAAAGGTACAAATCAACAGCACAAAAACACAAGTCTGGTTGAACTAATCACTTGGTTCATATCAAGATATTCATAAGAAGAACAATACTTGAACTAAACAAAACACTAAGCACACATATGCAGAGCATACGAACATAAATGTCGAGTTATGTAGGGTCGTGATGCTTGGCACATTCCATAGTGATTGGTATTTTGTTTGCTGTGATGAATTCACAGCTACATATTGACATGTGACTGAGCAACTACAGTGACAGTCATTGGCAGGCATGCATCAAATTAATGATATATGTGTGCATATATATAATTTGCCATCGACGGCGTTATGGGTCAATTTTAGAGTTTCGTTTGTGCCAACCATATACGAATAGACGCCGGGCTCCTAATCGTTTGCTCTTCTGTTTAGTCGCTGTAGTAGTATAGAGACTGGGGGTACGAGCACAGCAATCTAATACAGCAACCCAGAAAACACACATATACAGGGTGACTCACATGAGTCACCGAACCGCTCGCACCTCCCCCCTATACTATACCATATGAGCCCAGCCCATCCAGCCCCTATGGTATAGGCCCACACCAGTAGTTAGTCACCATAGAGGTCATCGAGTGATAAATATCTGCGACCGTCGCTGTAAGTTCCATTTTTCACGCGGTTGAGGACCTGTATAAACTGGGCAACCTTAGCGTCGTTCTTCTCGATAAATTCGGGATCGGGACGAGCGGTTATCAATCTCATCGTAAAGAGCTTCCAATAGTAGAAAGCCCCCGTCGGCCTCTCTGAGGTCCCACTCGGTCTTTCCAACCAAGGGCCATGATGCTCCTGTTCCAAGCCCAGGCAACTATTAAACCTCCCGTTCGCACTATAGTCGCCGTCTTCAAGCCCCTCAATGGACACCCACCCCCAAGCCACCGTCTCCTTATACTTCTTCTGATCCTTGTGATACACCTGGTTATTAGCCTCATCCCTCCCCAGGTCCTCAAAGGAGCACAACCTGAAAACGCAGTCGACAAACACCCTGATGGTCGCCACCGGACTGCGGTGCAACCCCAACAGAACCTGAGGCTTATACATATTCGGAATCACTCTCCCAAGACTCCGAGTGTAGGGGCACTTTATCGCGAGCAGCACAACCTCCTCAGGATGCCCCAGACAGACAGCATCCACTCCAGCCCGCCGGATCGGGAGCACACAAAAGCCATCCGGAGAGTAGGCCGTCGCGCCGCCCTCAATATAGATATTATTTCTGTAGACCTTGGTGTCGTACACCTTCTCCAATACCGCAATTGCAACCTCCTCAAAAGTCGTACCCCAGAGGCAGGGTGCACTAAAGCGAACACCCTCGTTGCTAGTTTTTTCTGTCAGCTTCTTGCTATAGCTGCTGAAGTAGTTTTGCCCTATGATAGAGGAGTAGTCACTTCCTCCAACGCAGCCCTTCCTCGTTGTCTCCCACTGGTCCGTATTTTGTTTGACTCCAGTATGATCGTTGCAGAAAGATTTTATCGCCGCCTCCATTATATCTAGCAACCCCCACTCTTCAAATGGACTGTCAGGGTCATACCTTAGCAGGTCTAAGGGGCGATTCTGCCGCTTTCAAACATTTTGCTTTAATGTCACTTTTCATTTGACTATATTTAGTGATTTCGACCGAAACGAGCTTAAACTCATCATCTGAGATATACCCATCTTCAAGCGCCGCCGATACAATGTCAGCAATGGTATTCAATTTGCTCTGAGCGAGAATGCGGATCTGGTCATGCTTTTTCAACTTAATGGTCAGCCGCCGACTGATGAATTTTCAAGCAATTACAAGTAGCCCACAAGCGGCTCCAGTAGCACCCAACACTGTGGCAATAGGAATGGCAACTACTGTAGACATTACACCTGCACCACTTGCGCCAAGACACATACCCACAGCAACTAAAGCAGTGTCTACAGCGTCCACTGAGTTTACTGCACACCTATATTTTTTGTACATAGCACCATATTTTTCAATTTCTTTCTCAAGGTATTGCTTCTTAAGACTGATCTCATTTAGCAGATAGGAGTGCCCCAGACCACATGGAGGAGGCACCGGATTTAACGGTGCAGTCGTTGGTTGTTGTTTCATACTGTCTTTGTATACATAAGTCTATATATCAAGTTCAATTAGGAGTGAGGCTACAGACCAAGTCGCCCCTTTGTTTTGTGTGGTTGTATAAAAGTTAATAACGTTGCCTTGTTCTAGCTGTAAAGGATGGTCTAAAGTTATTACAACAGCCCGTTGGTTAGCAGGCTTACTTATTCCTACCACTTGATTCGTTCCATTAATAACAGGAACGACTGCTATAGGACCAGTATCAGCACCAACACCCGAAGACAACCCCATACGAATGATCTTGCCATTACATAACATGGTATATCCACAGCTTGAGTCTTGTGAGTCTCGACCCCTAGCCCCATGGCCAAACGACTACTCATATCCTCTGCGAAGAGAACCACTTGCTTCTGCCCAAATAGTAATGAGATGTTTCGTTTGGGAGTTTATGTGTTCTCTCAGGTCCCTGCGATGCTGTCTGTGTTGTGCATCAACATACTTTTTATTAGCAGCATCTTTAGGCGATATTGGGTCTCCCAACAGAACGATTTTATTATCTCCCATTTCAAGGTCTCCGTACATATCATCACCTTGTTTACTAACGCGTGAATTGGCTGCGGTAGTTACCAGATCTATTGTGTTTTGGTATGACATTGCTTGTCCTCCAGAGGATGGAAGGCCTATCGTAGGAAGTCCCGTGATCATGTTGCCATCCATATTAAGATCCCCTTCCATTGTGTCCCCTACGGCACTTATTTTTTGTGAGTCACCAATAGATACATAGGTCTTTGTGGCATATTCCGCGAGGTCAGCACCATGCACAGTGCTTGCCGGTTTTTGCCTAGGTCCATAAATACTCGTTTTTATTGACATCTTGTAAATTCAAGAACAACGCTAACAGGTAAGTCGTGGTTATCCAATAGCCTTCCTTTATTATCGCATAACTAAACCTTTAACTCATGCACTGTTCCGCTAGTGACACGCTTACAGACAGGATTAGCGATGTTCGTGGTTATAATATCACCGAAAGAGTCACCCTCTAAGCCAACAACTTCAAGAAGCGTAGTGGGCGCACCATCTAGCATGTTGTGCGTGGTGCTGACTTGATTGAGGTGAACATAAATTGTGTTAAAGATGCTAAAGTTGATGGGCCGGTCACCTATGTAAGTACCTGAAGGAATTAATTGCCTACCCTGACCGTCATCAAGACCCAACATTTTTAACACACCGTCTGATATGCATGCAGCCCCATTATCAGGAATTGTGAGGGTTATAACCCCATTAACGAATTAACGACAGCATCAGGACCTATGTATGGGCCATTCTTGAGGCTCAGGCGCAGACCCGCTCAGAGATACTAGGTGGTGGAACGTCCTTTGATGCTCAAAAGCAATTTCAGGCCAACTTTGAGGATGCCATCAACTCCCCAGTGGATATTCCGTCATCTATCCGACGGTATCAGAACGTCCTCCAGAATGCCTCTTCAAAGGTTGATTATGTGTTTGGAACGGGCCTGTACATGGCTCCGTCTGATATGAGCCTCGCCATTGGAGACGTTGCTGGGTACAACAATCTGATTACCATTGCAACTGAGGAGCAGCAGATAGGCAGCAATGCTGATGTCAACTCGGTTCCGGTGGTTCCGGATAGAGGAAACTTTGACCCTCCGCCAGATACAGATACAGATATGGAACTCCCCTCTCCATGGCCGGCCCCTATGGACGAGACCGGTCTGCGTGGGGTGCACGAGGATGAGAAAACCGCTCTTATTATAGGCGGAATCGCTATAGGCTTATCTGTGCTTTGGTTTGCTACGTAGTAAGTCACGGAGTATCAGGAGGATAACTCCCCCCACCGCCACAGCTGCAGCCCATACATGTTCTGCCATCCAACCAGCCACCTTTGCAGCTGACGTAAGCAGCCATGATATGATGGAGCCAATGATTCCTGTAAGGGCAGCTGCTGCCTTACCGGCTAGGTTATTCAGGACGTTTGCCAAGGAGTTCAGCTGTTTTTTAATCCATGCCTTTAAACCAGGCTTTTCAGCTGGTGTCGGCGTTGGTGCCGGGGTTGGACTAGTGCTCCCTCTGCCCGTCAAAGCAACTACCAGGGTCGAGATTGCCAATCCAATCGCAATTAGTATGGAGGCTATTGTTATACCCTGCTCTTGGAACAGAGTGCGTACACGCTCAGCTAGCGTTGTGTCCTCGTTAAGAAGTCTGTTGATCGTATCCCTGATGCGGTTAATTTGGGTTCGCAGACGTTCACGGTTTACAGAGGCAGCCTCAACACGGACACGCTGCAGGTCCTGCAGCTCTGCAAGCTCATTTGCTTGGAATCTCCATGCTCGACTATCACCCCTCCCTTCCTCCTCCAGGCTTGCCATTTTAGCTTCCCGATGTTTTATATTCCTTTCTATCTCAGTTATCTTAGCTAGGTTATTGACCAGCTTACCCCTCTGGGTCTGCATAGCCTTATCAAGCCCCATAAGCTCTCTGAGTGGTAGTTCGTTGTCTGTTTGTGTGCCTAGGTCTTCTATGGCGTTATGAACGCCCTCTATGAAGCTTGTTTCTTCCACACCACCTTGCTCTGTCATGGCTTCGGGGCTGCTCATTTCTAACTTTGGAAGTGCAGCTTCCGCTTTAGCAGCAGCTTGGTTAACGCCTTGTAGGGCTTTTGCTGCCATTGTGGATAGTTCAGGGGTCACTCCAAGAGCCCGAGCAAGCTGTGTACCACCGTAATCTAGGATACTCCTAGGAGAGAGGAATTTGTTGGGATTGTTCTTTCATGTCAGAAGCTTCCATTCTCGGCCCCACTTAACCCAAAGGTCACCTTGTTGAGACGATCTAAACTCCAGAGTGGCCTGCAGCCCATGCTTAGACACTGCCTTCTCCCACCTTGTAACTAAGACTTCAGTTTCTTCTTTGGAACCAACCTGATCTTCTGTTAACCCCGCAGGCATTTCAGTAATAGCCCAAGGTGGAATAATCGTACTCGACGTATCTAAAGTTTCGTCAATCAGGTTAGTCTCCTCATCATCAAAGTTAGTCTCATTACTCTCCCATCCCATAGCCCCCTCCTCATCTGCATCGTCAAATCCTGGGTTATCAAAATCCATGTCTGTGTGTTAAAGATATAAGTGTAATTAAGCATTCAACATGACGAGTACTTACGGACGCAAACTAAACCCACACCGACCGATACGCGAACCGCTCGGGGTAAAGGGCGTGCGACAGTCTGTAGTCGTTACAAACAATCCAAGCACTATCAACCAGAACCAACAACTGCTGGTTCGCTTCCCCAATCTAGGTGCAGACGACGTCATTGTCCCAGGGACAGCACGGCTGGCCTTTACAATCACGCTGACCTCGACTGATGTTAACCGCAGCGTTGTGCAAAACCTGGGCCGCGCCGTAGTTAAGAAAATGACAATCAAGATTTCTGGCAATGAGGTCATGTCTATTGATGACAGCGATGTGTACCACTGTTATCACGACTTGTGGCGGACTGCACAGGAGAGACAGGGCCTCCTGTATCAGGGCAAAGTTGAGACCGAGGAAGAGGACAAGGCGGTAGCCGATGTTTATAGTAACAGGTTCTACGTTTCGCTTGATTTTGAACTCCTTGAGAGCCACATGCCATTCTACCAGAGTGCGCTTAGTGACAGTCTGGAATACGAGCTCACATACGGGCGCATTGAACGTTTATATGTATATTGTAATGGATGCACAGCTTAACATTAAAGATGGCAGGTTCGTCAGCGCAGTCTACTAAGTTTACATTTCCAGATGGTCCCTGTTCGGCAATTGTTTGTGGGCAGACAGGATGTGGGAAAACCGCATTCATCCTCGACCTACTTGAAGGGCCCTTCTTCGGTGCCTTCGAGCATATTGTAATCCTCTGCCCTACCATACGTTTCAACGAGGCCTATCAGACGAGGTCATGGGTGTGGGATGATTCAGAGGTGTACGTGGTTGATCCAGGGGAGCGGCTCCATGACCACCTGAGGGCTTTCTACCATTGTTTTAAGGGCGAGCCAACCCTGTACATTATTGATGACTGTTCCGCAACAAAGGCCCTAACCAAGAAGAAAGACATGTTATCCGAACTGGCCTTTAGCCAAAAGTACAACTCTGTGCTGAAGGACTTAAGTGAGCAGACTCGCTGGATGGTGCACCAAGGACCGTGACTCGTTTGAAGACGCCTTCCGTGAAAATGATGTAATTCCAACAAAGGAGGAACATGCCACAGTACGCCAACTACTAGCAAAGACCAAGCACGCAAAACTGCTGCTGAAGACTGATCAGCCTACTGCATATGCCGTCGATTGAAGTAATATTGGCCTTGATAGCAGCCGCTGCCTCAGTAATCAATTTATGTTTCTTCATCTGGGTAGCGGTGCAGTATTTTGAAGCTCGAAGGTGTATACGTATATTCATGGATCCTGATACCATTATTGATAAACTCCTTGAACAGGACTCGCCTAGCTTAGTGGAGACAAAGTCTGGGGGAGCGGAACCTAGTTGCACCTCTGGTGTAGATATGTCTTCTAAGAGAGAGGCTTGCTGCCGTCATAGCCGGCGGTCAGGCCCGTAAGTACCTTGGTATGGAGCGCATTACAATTGACCAGGTTCAATCAATGTCTGATGAAGAGATCATAAAGCTGTATGTGAGATACGAGGCTCGGCCAGGCGCTAGCATGACGCGCACTCTAGGTCAATCATTGCTACAGCTATACTCAGGTATTGCTTGTATGTTTCTACCAATACCATCAGAACACCAGCCAAGGCTAATTACAGACCTCGAGACGGACCCGTTTGTTGGACACGCGCAAAGCACTGCCACTTGTGAGCTATATCATCGCTATGGTATGTTTTTAGCTCCCTTAACTGCGGCTTTAACAACAGTTAAGCACTGTCAATTTGGAAAAACAAGCACCGAAACAACAGGGGCCGGTGGAGAGGAAGACACCACTTCCTTGCTATAGTATGTGTCTAACTCCGCTGTAGCATGTGCTTAACTCCGCTATAGCATGTGCTTAGCTACGCTATAACAGGTTCTTACTAAGAGCTGTCAATTGTACAAATAAATTTAGTAAGTAAACATGGAAGAAACAAACACGAATCAAGAGGAGACAACACCGGTGGAGATAACGTCAGTGACAAAAAACGCTAAAAGGGTTGCAGCAGGACGAAAGGGTGCTGCAGTTTGAAAAGCCAATCAAAATAAGCTTCTGAGAGAGCTCCGAGAGGCTAAAGCAGCGCTTACATATGGTAGAGACGAAGCTGTCGAGCCAATATCAACGAGCAAACCTCCGGAAAGGTGGGCATGGCCAACATGGGGTGCGCCTTTGGTTGTCGGCGGTGTTGGCGTGTTTGGAATAGCATTGTATTGCTACAGGCACCAGATGGTAGCCTCACACCCTAAACAGGTTGTGGTACAAAAGCCTCCAGACGCTCATTTAAAGGATCCGTTTTATATGGAATAAGATGACAACACCAATTACTGATGAAAAATGCTCATCAACGCTCTGTACCACGGTGTAGTTGTTTCCGGTATTTCAATAGGTTATGCCAAGCTTGCTAAGATGGCTCTGGGTGGTGGGGTGCCACGTCTTGATTTCACCCCACGGGACCTGGCTATGGTTGTTGCCGATGTATCACTAGCTATGGCCACAAAGGATATGCTAATTAAACAAGGAATCTTACCAGTTGATATACTAAAGTAATGGCCACACTCGCGCTACTTGTTGGGGGTGCTCTTGTTAACGCCCTTGCATTCTCTGGGAGCATCTTTTTATTCTCTAAATTACGAGACGGCCAAGTGGACGCGGAACGTAAACGTCATGATATGGCAATCGAGCAGCTTCAATCTGCTCAGGCAGCATGGGCCAAGAAGACAACTGAGCGCTTAGACTTCATCAATGAGCAACTGCGCCGCCAGGGAAATGCCGAGCATACTTTTAGGGATACGGACGAGGCTATGCGTGAGTACTCCCTGATTACGAATAAAACCGTCGACGTTGGGCTCTGAGCCGCAGCTTTCAGACTTCTACGAGCCATCACTTGAACAGAGGGGGCGTGAGGTGGCGTTCATTATACTGGGTATGGCTGCGACTGGGCTGGTTGCATACAGGCTTGCTAAGTAGGTTATTTGGAGCCTCGAGCGTTTACTGTATATGGATCGTCGCATGCAAAAGATCTACTATAGTCCTAAGGGCTACTGGAAAGGCATAACAGCTATCAAGAAGCTTGCAACAGAAGCGAGGGTTTCTGAGGAAGTTGCAAGGGGGTGGCTAACAAAGCAAGCTATATGGCAAATCTACCTGCCAGTGCCAAAAAACACATTCCCAGACCAAAGTTTGATGTCCCTGTCCCTAATGAGGTGCACCAAGCCGATCTATTATTTCTTCCTCATGATGTTGTGAAGCGCCGCACTTACAAGTATGCCCTAACATTGGTTCATGTGGCCTCGCGCTACAAAGCGGCTGAGCCATTGACTACAAAAGAGGCTAAGGAGGTCGCAGGTGCACTCGAGAGGATATACAAGCGAGGACCGCTGGGGTGGCCTAAACTACTTCAGGTGGACCCCGGACGTGAGTTTATTGGTGCAGCGAATCAGCTGTTAGTAAAACATGGAGTATCAGTCAGACGTGGCCGTGTGAATATCCATCGAGACAAGGGTATAGTGGAATGCTTTAACCGAACCCTGGCTGAGCGACTCTTTGGTCACCAGTATGCCGTAGAGTTAAGGGATACTGGAAAACGATCGACTGAGTGGGTTTCTCGACTGCAGGCTGTAGTCTCTGCGATAAATAATGAGGTGACCCGCTTGACTGGAAAAAAACCTAAAGATGCTATAAAGGCAAAACGAGTTGCACAAAAGCCATCTGCAGTCGTACCAGGGCGCCCTCTGGGGGTCAAAGAGCAAAAGCTTCCCTCTGATGTTGGCGTTCGCTACCTCTACCAGCCTGGTGAGGCAGAGCAAGACCAGCGTCGGCGGGCCACTGACCCTGTGTGGTCACTCAATGTTTACCGGATTGGAAGCTCTGTCACTAAATTGGTGAACCTGTACTATACTATTTGTTGGATGGACCTCTCCGTGGCTTTGTAAAGGAGTAGTTGCTTGTGGTGCCGTCCGATACCCAGTTGCCGCCAGACGATATTATCAATTAGACTAATAGATATCTATATATATAACAATGGTAGGATTTGACAATAAGTGCCCATGGATATTACTCGGGAAGAAAGACCCCTGTAACAGGCCCTGTACGCAAGAGCAAGAGTTTTGTAACTTACACAGATATAAGATAAAACATGGTGTCATTAATCGTCTTCGTACGGGTTGTCAGAAGGCTATAAAAAATAATAAGGTAGGATTGTGTATGGATTGTGGGTTCGATAAAGTCAACCACAGTCGTCTTCGTCAAAAGAAAAAAATTGCTTCACAAAGGCATATAGCTGGGGACACTTACTCGCCAGTCGACGCCACTGAACGGGGATTCCCCACTGTATAAAAATAGAAATCTTGTGGCGCTGTCAACAACATGGTTTGGCGGTCAGGCCTATGTGCGACAAAGCGTGGCACCTTGTCAGAGACGGGTGTTTACTGCATAGGTCAAAGTCCGCTCGCTGTATTGTCATTGCCTTTTGTGTATCAACGAATTCTCTTTTAGACTAATGGAACGGTATAGTAAACATGACTCATAATCAGCGGGCACGTGAAGCCCAAAACGATTATGTTTCAATTCACGGTTTTAAGCCTCCTTATCCACGCTCTAAGGTTGCACTCAAAGCACTCCAAGTGCGTAATGAATATGACCGTACATACAAGGAGATGTTGGCTAGATTAAAGGCTGGGGTGGCACGCACCCCTGTCCCCACTGCTGCCCCACGCAGACCAGTCCGTGCCCCATGCAGACCTGACCCTGCCCCACGCATCCCCACAACCCAGTCCCCAGTCCCCACAGCGCGTCTTGCCTTCAAGAAGACTAAGTGGGCTGTTAAAAACGTGGATGGGTGATGAACGTTCCTGAGTCTCACCCCCTTAGCTCGGACCTTATGATGTTCTTTAAAGGCATGCGTCGGAAGATGCATAAAGTTTTGACTGGTGAGCTAGAAGAGCTAGGTGGAATCAAGTGTCAGTTTGCCCTTAAGGTAAGACTCTCCAAGCACGCCGATGATGACAGCACTGAGTATTTTGAGCCTGTGTTGCGTAATAAGCAGCAGGTGGTTCTCTCCTCAGAAGACATGGATGTTGCGTTGGACCAGAGTGTTGTTAATATCCAAGAGCGGTTGGAGAAGTGGACCAACCAAGGTTCTGGCTGGGAGCTTGAGGCGGTCACAACTCTGTGGATTGATATTGCTACAAACCGTTGAAGGGTGGCTCCTACCTGCGACTTCCGGCTGCGCTGGCGGCTAAGCAGGCCATCATAAATGTAAAGAACTGGGACGACTTCTGCATTCTATGGGCTGTTGTAGCCGCTCTGCACCCGGTAGCCAAGAACCCACAGCGACCATCAAAATATAACATTCAGTGGCTCTTAGATCTGCTGGAGGGTGCAGGTGTAGAATATCCTACACCGGTGTCGCATGTTGAGAAGATAGAAAAGCATGCTAACCTTGCCTTGAACGTTTTTGGCAGGGATGGAGAGACCACTATCGTACACCGCATCAGTAAGCACTCTGGTACCCGTATAAACCTCATCCTGATTGAGAAGGACGGCAAGTTTCATTACACGCAAATCAAAGACCTGAACCGCTTGCTGTATGACCAGACGAAACATAAAGAGCGCAAGTTCTTCTGTGAGCTATGTCTGCATGGATATACCTCAGAGGGTCTGCTCCTGGCGCATAAGCCTGAGTGTATGGGGATAGGGCAAACGGCTGTGCGAGTGGATATGCCTGAGGAAGGGAAGAACATATTATCCTTCCAGAACTGGCAGAAACAGCTTGCTGCACCCTACGTTATCTATGCTGACTTTGAGGCGCTCACAGTGAAGCTTTCGGGTCCTGCGCTTAATCCTGGTAAGAGCAACACGCAGAGAACACAGGAACACCAAGGATGCGGCTACTGCTATGTGGTTGTTCGTTGTGACGGTAAGACCGAACCCCCTGTGGTTTACAGAGGAAGGGATACTGTGGAGAAGTTCTTACAGGCTCTGCAGCAGGAGGCGCAAAAGATCAAAGCAGTTCTGTCCAAGCCTGTCCCTATACGTATGACTCGGGAGGATAGAAGGGCACATAAGGCTGCAACTCACTGTCATGTGTGCAAAAAAAACCTGGGCTGTGACTCTGTTCGCGATCACTGCCATATAACAGGTTTGTACAGAGGGCCAGCCCATAACGTGTGTAACCTGAAACTTCGGCTGAGTCCCAAAACAACACCCATCCCTGTGGTGTTCCATAACCTGCGGGGCTACGACTCCCATCTCTTGATGCAGGGTATAAGCAAAGTGGAGGGGAACATCAACTGTATCCCCAACAACATGGAGAAATATATCTCCCTGTCACTTGGACAGTTGCGCTTCATTGACAGTGCACAGTTTCTCCTGGCCTCGCTTGATAAGCTGGTGTCTGCTAACAACCCAGATGCCTTTGCTGTGACGGCGGAATATGAGCCAGACCAGATGAAGCGGCGGTTGCTGTTGCGTAAAGGAGTCTTCCCCTATGAGTTCATGGACAGCTGGGATAAGTTTGATTTCCCTCTGCCGCCAATCCAGCAGTTCTACAGCAAGCTCTCTGAGGAGGGTATATCTACTGTAGACTATGCCCATGCACAAAAGGTCTGGAGCGTGTTCGGGTGTAAGAACATGGGTGACTACCATGACCTGTACCTGCGGACAGATGTACTGCTCCTGGCAGATGTGTTTGAGGTGTTCTGCAAGACCTGTCTTAAGCAGTACGGATTGGATCCGGCCCACTACTATACCAGCCCCGGTTTGTCATGGGATGCTTTGCTTAAGAGCACAGGCGTGGAACTCGAGCTACTCACCGACTATGACAAGCACCTGTTCATTGAGAAAGGTCTACGCGGCGGTATAATCATGGTGTCCCGCCGCCACGCTAAGGCCAATAACCCGCTCGTGGATGACTTTGACCAGGATAAACCAACGAGCTACATCCAGTACCTTGATGCTAACAATTTGTATGGGTGGGCTATGATTCAGCCTTTGCCAACTGCGGGTATTGAGTGGGTGACTCGGCCGGAGGATCTACAGATACAGGACCACCCAGATGATGCCGAGACTGGATACATACTTGAGGTTGACTTGGAGTATCCTACTGCACTTCATGACGAACACAATGACTACCCGCTGGCTCCAGAGCGGCTTCTTGTAGAGAACGACTGGTTGTCGAACTATCAGAAGAACCTCCTAGGCGAGTTGGGTGGCACCCTGGGCGAGGTTGAAAAGCTGGTGCCAAACCTGCGGAATAAGGAGACGTATGTGGTGTACTACAGGAACCTCAAGCTGTATCTGTCTTTGGGGATGAGACTTACCAAGATCCATCGAGCACTTGTCTTTGACCAGAGCCCCTGGATGGAGCCTTACATTCAGATGAATACGGATCTGCGTAAGGTGGCCACCAGCGACTTTGAGAAGGACCTGTATAAGCTTATGAACAACTCTGTGTTCGGTAAGACTATGGAGAACCTTCGCAGACGGGTCAATGTCAAGATTGTGCGATCTACGGAAGAAGAAAGAATGCGTAGACTTATTGCAAGTCCTGCCTACGCGCGTCATCAGGTGTTTGATAATGACCTTGCCGCTCTGCACATGCACAGTCTCTACAGCAGTGTGAACAAGAAGGTTCTGGGGAAGATGAAGGATGAGTGTGCCGGCGTGCCCATCAAGGAGTATGTTGGTCTGCACCCTAAGATGTACTCGATCTTGATGTCGAGTCGGGATGAGATCAAAAAAGCAAAAGGTGTGAAGAAGGTGGTAGTGAAGAAGCATCTACGACACGCTCAGTACGTGGAGTCACTGTTCGCCCAAAAACAGTTTCGCCACGGAATGAACATGCTCAGGAGTGACTGCCATAAAATATATGGGCTCCGTGTTAACAAGGTGTCTCTCTCCCCATTTGACTCAAAGCGGTGGATAGCTCCAGGTGGTGTAGACACTCTGGCTTAAAGGCACGCGTCGTTATGTTGAACATATGAGGGATGAGGTATAGAATGAGCACCGATGAACATATGGGGGTGGCCAAGCTGCAGGCAGACGTGGAACATATATAGGAGGAGAAGGTGGACCTTGAGATTGAGGTGAGGGATTTGGAATCAAAGTATGAGGACCTTTTGGAGCGCGTGAGTCGTTTAGAAGAGCTTATTCCTCAGGGTCCTGGTGTAGAGGAGAAGGTGAGGGAATTGGAATCGAAATATGAGGACCTTTTGGAGCGCGTGAGTCGTTTAGAAGAGCTTATTCCTCAGGGTCCTGTTGTAGATGGTTGACATTGCTGTCGCCCTCTTTAGTGGGCCTATACCATCGGGGCTGGAAGGGCTGGGCTCATATGGTATAGTATAGGGGGGGGGGGTGCGAGCGGTTCGGTGACTCATGTGAGTCACCCTGTATATGTATGTTTTCTGGGTTGCTGTATTAGATTGCTGTGCTCGTACCCCCAGTCTCTATACTACTGCTGTTGTATTGGGTGTTGTGAGCTGTGTGCTATCCAAGCCAACCTTTCGTCTGCTACACCACGATTTTGAGTCAGTACCGATTTAAAATCAGGTGCATGTCGTCGTGGCTGGATTGAATTAGCCAAATATAGATCAACTACAAAATCAACTTTAAAGCAGGTTCTACTGCTATACAGCCAAGCGTGGGAAATATTGTATATGAACGTATGTCCGTCTATATGTAATACTACAACGGTTGTCATAACGACGAGCAATATATCTGGTTTATATTGCTTGGATGGAGTAAGCCTGCCACAACGCAACATGGAGCTATCGGATCATGTAGAGTATTTAGGCATTGAAACCTGTCATGATAATACCATTGGTGTGTTAGCCGATTTCCCTGGCGTTGTGGTATACCACGTCGCCTTCGACCAAACTCATGACTACAGGATTATTGCACTGAGGAAATAGAATTATCCTAAGATATTATTCGTATTTTTTAGCTATCTGATTGCTAATGAACCCTTCTGTTTCATTATGTGCGCGGTTGATTGCTATGAGACTAAGCAGGGCGTGGCGCTAGATTGCTTTAGATATTTTTTGTCAGACCACGTAATGGAGGATAATAGGGATTATATACAACCGTTGCTACTCGGATTAGCTCTGCACCGAAAGACTTACGACGCCTTGTGTATCCTATAACAGGCACCTTCGGATGTGTTGTCTGACGTATTGAACGGCGAAAAACGAAGCGCACGAGAGGAGAGACAGCTAATCGCTTGCAAAGAGACTGTATACCGTTGTTTTAATAAACACTCAGTTCTGACTGCACGGATATATATCTGGATATAGCCTCAAGCAGAGAGTAGAATTCCAACATTTACGAAAGGTCATTTAAATTGCCCCAGATGAATTGCGCCATATTATTGCCATTAAATTCTATACTCATTTTCTGTTAAAAGTTGATGATTATTGCATTTTTCGGATTAAAGTTATCAGTGTAGCTTTTAAATAATTGGTTTGCAATAACAATATGTCCTGTACTAGAGAGTTTCCCTGTTACGCCGCATAAATCATGCATCAAATGCATTTAGTTGTACCTAGGAGAAGTTGCCTGATGGCACCTACATTAACGGGCTGCTTTGTCGTTATGTAGTCAACCTGTATTTTGTTTTACGTGTATTGCGTACACGGGCCCCGTTCCTTGCGGAGCCTTTTGATTTGGGAAAGATTTTTGGCCCCGTATGTGCCCTGTAGAGACCGTGGCTAACAGTTGGCATGCATTACTTTCAGACACGGTCTACTTACAGGTTCAAGCCTGTAGAAGGCCCGTGGGCAGTCGTGTGGTTTTTTTGCAGGTTCTCTATGGGCCTCATGAGTCCACGTATTTGTTATTTCGATCCCAGGGCGAAATCCGCTTAAACAACCGGCAGATTGCCTGGCGACCACGCGTAAAGCATATGACCACAACATCGTACCGAGGATGATTTTTTACGGGCTTCTTACCTACCATAAAATGGGCACTCATCTGTCTAAATTGAGCCAAAAATAATTATACATAAATTGCCATAGGGCGATAAGGCTTGATCAGTGTGCGATAAACTATATCCATTCCCAGCCAGCATATAGCCGAGTTGCAATAAACATGCTGGCTTAAGGCGGAATTCTAGGCCACCCGCGCAATCTGTCTGGCAATTCAGGATTTACTGGACAAGAGCATCAACTACTGCGGTCATCTCATTTCTGTGGGTATTAATTTTTCTATTGTAAGATCAAATACACTTTTGCCCTAATATATACACGTTTGCTGTTGGATTCGTCGTCGTCTGGGATATGTCAATAAAAGCTGGTTTATATCGGGTTACTTAACACCACATGCTCTATTCAAGTATTCATAGAGATATTTTGGAGTTGCTGTACCTACCGTCGCAGTTCTGATGTTTGGATGCATATATTTGTCACTATTATCATCATTGGCACAACGTCCAGTGCTTCATGAATAAATGAACCTGTTATCATAAATCATCTCATCTGGTACACGGTGTTATGGAAATGGGGTCATGAATTATGGACACACCCAAGAGGTTTACTGCGATTGTGACTTTTGTGGGTACATATAACTATTTAGATAACATATCGACGCTGTTACAAGCAAGTCTGGCGTCGATGTCGACACTTCTTTTGAGAAATTTCGCGGCGTTCCAATACTTTATACGTTCACCAGTAGAATACGTAAATTGACTGTTACCATCGGCTGTAACTAAATGTAATTCATATGCAGGAAATATTTGCACAGCATTATTTACTCCGATAATTCATTGCCACAAAATGTCACTAATGTATTTATGTATTCTGCTGACTAATCAAACTGTATGAGTTGCTTACTCAAAATTTATATTTAGTGTATGATTGCTATTCCTATTTCCTGGTAGCGCCTAACCATTTATCGCACCCATAGTAATAGGCAGTATATTGAGATGCATAGCCGTGTCCGTTTCTTCGCTTAACTGATACAAAGTACGATGAAGAGACATTCATAACCACTTACATTAGACAATTCTCATGTTAACAGACATTGCCTTACATGTTTTTGTAGCTTTTGGTCTTCAATATTCTAAGCTAGAACCTGCACCGCCTTGAAAAAGGGGGAATAAATTGTTACAAACGCAAACGTAAAGCTATATGGTGAAGGCAGGGACTGCATTAGGATCAGCGCTAATCAACCTTTTCATTCATCTTGATAACGACACCTTTCAAACTCTTTCTCATTTCTAATAATTCGTCAGCAGAATACTAGCTATCATTAGTTACGCGAATGCTTATTGCCCTGCAATTCAATCAGAAGGACAATATTGCATCACGCCTTTTCCACTTAGCACAGTGGAAAGGATGCTGTATTGCCTGTCGAAATAACATAAATGGAATGACCTGTATGTAGTCGTTTGACTTGACTTGTGCAAAGTGTGATAGTCAGGAAACATCCTAATTTGATTTATGCTTATATTGGGCAGTTTTTCTTCGAGGACAATCGAGTCGTTTGCCCTACACCCATTGTTGTCGATTAAGATATTTCAAGCACAGCGCACATCGCTCCCGTTATCAAACGTAACATATGTGACCACGGTGCAATGGTGTTAAAGTGGTCTGTGAATTATATATAGCTCTATCTGCCATCCAGCTTGCTGAATCATAAGCATCCTTCATTGCTCGTTGCCTGACCAAAGTACAAGTATACGACACGGACGAGGGAGCCGATGAAGTTGACATGTTAATAACAATTGGATCACCTATGCTGTGTCCGTATCTCGTGTTTAGTCCTCGTCATGTGTATGAATACAATCGGTGCCCTAAGCAATCATATTGTTTTATTATTTTCAGCTGTAAATCAACACAACATTTATCTCATGGACCTACAGCGTATTTGTACCATACGTGGAAATAGTTCCTCAATATTGTGTTTTACGATATCTTTAAATACTTTTTAATCTGTTTTAATATGATGATGGAAATCCAAAAATGCGAAATACTGTAATTCTTGCACTTAGTTAGCTAATGACTAGTACTATGCCGATCGGCTTAGGGTGGTTATTGGGGTGGGGGGTGGGGGGTTATTAAGATTCGCGTGGGGGGTGGCGACTTCAAATGTTAGATAAACGATTAAACTTGGTTTCCCCAGGTATTGGCCAAGACAAAGCACAACATCGGCCAGGTGAATTCTATGCTGCTCGCTTTCTGTGATACCCTGATTTATCCCTTCTTATCACTAACCATGGTAAATTATTTTAATTTGAGAAATCATTTATTCCAGCCTACATGCACAGCCGTTCTCCATATAAAAAAACTAGATACATTACTATATCAGAAGCGAGATCTAATTAACATATAAATAGATAGTTAAAACGAAAGGTTGCAGTACACGTTGATCTTGCATATGTATCACTCATTTGCATAGATTGAATAAATATACATATTCAAGGCATTGGTGATAGACGTGTTTTCCAGACATAGCACCTGCTCAACGAAGCGTGTGACTTACTCGTCTCTCTTCACGGTCTGGTGCGTTTCTTGGTGTGGATTATGCTTTATTGTTGTGCGTTCGGTTGTCGGAACAATGAGAAGTCAGGCGTGAGTTTTTTTCTGTTCCAAAAGACAGCAAAATGCGCCGCATATGGGTGTCGAAAGTCAACTCAAACGTAAACACTGGAGTCCTACCCTTACGACAGTTCTATGTTCTGATCATTTCGAGAATGGTGCTTATGATACTGAGCCAGAGCTGCTCAAAAGTCTAGGATTTCGTAAAAAAACCTAGGCTCCAAAAAGAAGCCATACCGACTCTATTTAGCCACGTTGGAGTTGATGACAGTCAAAGTAATCGACGGAGTGCCTCGGAGAAAAGGCAACGACAACAGGTGAGATCTGTTGGCTTGAACCTTTACTTTAGGGGAATTAGGCTAGTCCTGCCATGTTGACGTATACTTATTAGATGTTAATGAATTTATCACCAAGTTGCCAGTATATCAATCCAGCTGTTTCTTGTCATGCAGGTAGTAAATGAAATGGTATTGGCAGCTGAGCAAAAACACACACTTATTTGTAAATGAAGGGATCAAGAAGAAAATACTGGCCAAAGGGAAAAGAAAAGACTGCAACATCCTGGGTAGGTGGGCCAGAAGCATTTCCAATGATGTTTACTGGTGTGCTGCCTCAAGTGATGGAGATGCGGGTCTGGTCAGAGCCAAGTGGCTCTCTGTCACTAGGCATGTCGTCAATGAGCACGCGGGGCATGGGGATCTGTACCCGGAATGTGAGCATGCACTATTCGAGGACAGGAAGTGGATACTGTAGGGTCAGTATTAGTTTTTAATCATATAAGTTTATATAGAAATATTTACTTCAGTGGTAGTGTAATTAAATGAGTCGTAATGGTAAAATCCATGTCCCTGTGGTAGTACTTTACCAAAGAAATGTAAGCTGTATTGATATATGTGTTAACCATAAATAGGATCAAAGCCACACAAAGAGTTGGAGTTGATAGTCTCCAGCAAGCATCTCCTAAATGACATTGGCAGGCTTTCCCCATCAGAGCAGACATCAAGCCTAGAATCGTATCACAAAGTGGTCATATTCTTCGCACCAAAGAGTGTCCACTATCCCTATGCCACCATGGAGGCCAGGTAATACCAATGAAATAACAGTTTGAAATTCAGTTGTGTATATATGTTGTATGGAAGTTTAGCACATTTGTGTAGTGACAGCTGTAATGTTCTTTGTATGTGCTCAAGTTTCAATTCTTACTTAGGAATATGTTATCAACCTGCTATATATATATCCAGATTGCTCCTAGCAGTAATTCACTTCAATGAAAACTCGAACAGAGCTCAAGCCATCACTGAAGGAGGTCAGTCCCAATGGAGAGTGTCTTACCCCAAAGCCAGACAGGGAGACCCAGTTGTCAAGCCGGTCAAAGTACCAATTTCTTTCGGTGTGTACATGCATTAATCTAAAATGAAACACATGTTATTTTGACATTTATTACCTAAATAAGTTTCATATGCACAAACATTGTTACCCAATTCAAATGGGCATATTTTATAACTAACTTACTTTATGACTATCATAAAATATGAATATCATTGATTTGCTTCAGACTATGTACATCAGTTCATTGCTGAGGTGCTTGATCTCGTGCAAAAATACCCAAGCTACAGACTTGCTGAGGTCCTTGCAGAGGAAAGGAATGTTCCACCACCTATTGCCTCCCAGTACAAGAAACCTGCAAAGGATCTTCTCGTAGATGCTCACAGGTGTCGATTTAACCTAACCAAGTAATCTTCCGCTCCATTGTAGATAACCTGTATATTTGCCGCCCATGTGAGGGAAGGATTCTCTAACAACTGTTACCACACAGGCTGTCAGCACTTTCCTGTTTCTTTTGCCCAGTCTGTGCCATATCCATAATGTTAACTGGTGGTAGGCTAGATACCTGAATAATCTGAAACAATATGTCAATAAGTTGTCTATGGTTTTGAAATAAGTTGTATAGTTAAAAAAACAATTGTCATTTGTCAACCATTCCCTCACTTTGTTATTTTATTGTAAGCTCTGCCTCTAGATTTCATGTTACTGGTTTTATTTATTCTTGGCTATGTGAAATATATCGTAGTTTATCAATATGAACACTGAATATTTTACACAGCGGGATTGATGTTCCCTTAGCAATAAATATGATTGTTCAACCTCAAACCGTCCTTTTTGGTAGCAATAATGGCTAACTTACTCATTTTAGAGACCTCATCTCCAACAGGTCCATCCATTTGAATAGATTCAAACTTGGAAGCTTCCACCACATTTTTATTCAGGCAGTTTGCCAGGAATCTGGAATGCTTGGTGATGCATGTCCATTTCTCCGTTATAGCCATCACTCTCTCCAAACCTCTGCTGCACACTCTGGCTTTGTCCATTGGGATGCAGTGCTGACAGCTACACCTAAGTTAGAGAAATAATTAAAGAGTTATTGTAAATTTATATTTGTGGTACAAAAAATGAATATAAAAGGAAAATACTTTATATACTGCATGTAATCATCTGTCCAAAATATTTAATGTGCTGAGGGTACAATGGCAAAGCTACATTCACTAGCCAAGTTCTATCTGTTGTAATAGTTACATCTGTCAACATACCATCCTCAACTTACAGAATATGTAAATTTATTGGGTAAATGATACTAACGATTATTTTTTACCAGTTAACATAGTTCAATAAAGCTTGGAAAGGGTATTCTTAAACTCACCATTCGTCGAAATCTTTTGTGGATTCTTCATCCGAAGCGAGTGAGAGCTCCCGGTGTCATTTCGAAGTGTGACTTGGATTTTACAATACGTCCGTATTGGCTCAAATAGATAGTCATGGACATAATTTGCCCCAGCTTTATGCTATGGGGCCTCGTAATTTTCATCAGAAGATGACATGGCTTCATTTAAAAACAGTGTAATCCTAAAATCCAAACAATCGCTTTCGCTTCGCTCGCTCGATCGCTGTCAAATTCTATGAGGCCGCGCAGCAGGAATGACGTCACGCAACCTGCCCCTAGCGGCCAACTAAGGCAAAATGGCATCGAGAAGATGGCTTCGAATTTTCTTCCGAGTGGAACCTTATCGGTGGATTTTTAGTAGTTATGCATGGCGGTGCAATGAATTATGAGTACCCGTTGGTTAATGAGTTATTAATCTTCATTTTGAAACAAAAAATAAAGAAATGATGAAAATCGTTGAAGTTGACCTTTAACGTTTTGGATGCAACCCAGATCGTAGCGGTGGTATGCGATCACAGTGTTTACGTGTCAATGGCTAGCCATGATCCGCATCCAATGTGCTCCATGAATACAATGTAGTGGATTGAGCAATCACAACTCTCACCTGGCGCATTAATCCAAATCTGGCAGGTAGCAACTGTATTCACACATTCCGCTTGGGTCGGAATCCTTTGATCAAACACTGTAATGAATATTAACGATTTAAATGGATATATACGATTTAATGGCTGATAAAACGGCAATGAGTTCTTGTTTGGTTGAAAAGCGTAACATATTATCTAAGGAGTGTGTCGAAGTTAACATGAACACCCTGGCATTTTAGCGTGCCGTTTACTGGGGAGTCACAGGGACGGCACTATCAATGTAGGCCCGTCTAAAGCTGGCAAAGGTAAGGTCTGCTTGTTTCTACTGAAGACAAATCTTGGCAACGGCCTGAGGTCTTCTTTAAGTACACAGCAGTTTAATTGACCATGTATTGTCATGAGTGAGGGCTACATCGCACGTCACGTGGCTCCACTACATTACACGTCACGTGGCCCCGCCACATTACATGACACATGGCCCCCGTCACTTGCTGCTGTGTTGTTTGATATATGTCAGCTCATGAGTCCATACCTTAGGCAAAGCAAGCGTATAGCATAAGCATCTACATAAATAAGGCTGAGCTAATATAGCAGATCAAACATTCAGATTAATTTCATCACATAGAGGCTTTATATTTCTCACTCAATTCAGATCAAGTCATCTACTCAATGAGTAGTGCCCGATTTACGCATCTACAAAAGCTGACGTTTATGGCGTGTCAATGTTTACATCTAAGCATACCCAAAAAAACTGTCACTCTGGGTTTTTTCTTTAACTGCAATTTACAAACATGTTTACAAACTAGAAACCTACTTTGGCGTGGGTTATGAACAGCACCTCCTAATTTTAACACGAAATAGTTAACGGCAGTTGCCGTAGATTTTAAGAACGCGCCTTACAAACGCGCCAATCGCATCCAAGTTAGGGTACACGATTTGAGGCACTGCCTTAATTGCGTTTTATATCATCTTATGTGGGGGTTAACGTTATTTGTCGCTGCATTTAAGTCATAACATCAAGCTAGTTTCGCAAAGTGCCTCGTGGAGGTGGTATTCATACAAGGCCTGTGTGGCTCTGATGACTTGATGATATTTAGCTATCCGTGTTATTTATTGTTAGGATGAATATATCATTTATAGAAGGTGCTTTGTAGAAATATTATGAGAGTAAAGTGTCTGGCTAGTTGCCTCGTTGGTAGAAACTATCACAGGGTACAAACAGGACAGTCGAAGGAGGGAGTGGGGGTAAACTGCGGGCCGTCGGGATGAGAGTTCACTATCAAATTCAACAAACAACAGAGCAATTGAAATAATTGTTCATTAAATGGCTCCAAAAATGTGCAGGACTATGTCTTTGATATGATACAGTGCTTGAGTTGCGCTGATGTCCGCAACCAACCCTCCACTAGTGGACTGGATGACGAGCAACAGCTGCCTGAAGAAGCGCTGGTCAACGTCAAGCTACCGAGAACGTGACAGTTCATTACCGGCCTCCGTGCATCGTATCTGTAAGCAGGCAAATGAACAGCTCTTTGCCCTGAAGAAAGTAATTAGATTTACTATTTTGCTCAATCTACTTGCTGTTCACGAACAAGAAAGCAGACAAATAGCAGTCACAAAGCGCTGTTCATCCGCGCTTCGTATATTTTACTGAATCGTTCAACTTGTGGTTGGTTTGATGCTCAATGCAATTTATGCAGCCAAGCCAATATGAGTAGAAGCCCAACATCGCTTTGCAATGGGTACCACCTGTAACACATTGGTTGTTGCCCATAGCAGATATAAATAAATCTGCCGACTGTTTTGTTGCGTTCTACCTTTTGCAAAGTGGTATGTAGCGTCTGGTATAGTTGACTGTGCCATTTGAATATTCGAAACATTTTGTGCTTTCTTCTTGACTTACTACATTGAAACGCAAACATGAATACGATGCTCTAAGTCGCTTAACACTCGCATCAGGAATATATCGGGGTGCAGTGCAAATACCGTCGAAGGCAATATGAACTAATACACACTGCTAACGGTAATGTATTAATACCAGCTTACGATGTTGATCTAATGAATGTTCCAACAAGTACTAGCACACCTCGATCTATACCATCCCCGGCAAGGATTCATAGATAAAGCAAATGAGTTTTTATGTCTTCTCAGGGTAATTGTTCGGTTTCCAGTTTAGATTATTAACGTTAAACATTCTTTCCTATTCTTTATTTACATTTGTACAATTGATAATCGGATATCAAATCACCAAGATTGTTCCCTCTATACCAGGAATGACAGTGAGGCATTATGATCTAGTTTCATAGAGAGCAGTGTCGCCATCCTAATAAACAATGTAAGCTAATTCAAGCGATAGTTGTACTGAGTTGTATGCATTCATTGGTTAATGATGGGACAATTCACCTAGATTTCCTCCAATATCAATACTCGCACGTACATCTACAATTAGATGATGAACTGTAAGCCTATTGATAACGTAAGCGCTTTTGGCATTGCTTCAATCAACCAAAAGTTATCACACTATGGGTTCGCACTAACATACGGTAACCTCTGTTAATTTAGCACGGATAAATAGGCGTGTGGTTAGATGATAAAGGCGCTATAAGTAATGCTTACATGACCCCTTTTAACCCTGCAAAGAAAGTCGCCATGAATGCTTGCTTATATCATTCTACTGGGTTATCACAAATGTGTCATCAATTTGGCTAATTTGAAGAGTAGATTACTTCCAGGCACCTTTACATCCATACCATATAAGCCACTGACAGCCTCACTGCGAGCACTTGAAACACTTACTATCTATAACGGACGTCATATACTAGCAATTATGCGCGGTCTCTTTCTTATCATTTGTGCAAGAATCGAATATGCGACCTGATGATGGGGGATTAATCAATTACGTATCACTTAATCAATTATAATTTAAATCACTGATATTATATTGGTAGGTGCATTTGGGTTGATCACTGAAAAGCGCGTGAACATTATGAAAGAGTTTGTTGCAGGATAATGTTCCAAAACAACTCTAAGCTTTAAATCAGAGCTGCCAGAACATACATTACTGAATCGAATACATTGCTTATGCTTACACAACGTGCGACGGACAATAACCTCGATGGAGACACAGTGATTGCCAATCATCAATCTATTGTCTTCCTGACGTAACCTTTATCTTTCGCCAATAGCATAAGTTGCATATTGTGGCTGAAAACATCATAGTTGGTGAAACAACAAGCAACCGGCATGATATCCAATAAGTTATACTCCGGCAAGCCATTGTATTCATGCGATTTCATGGATCATGGGATCTAGTTGACGTGTGTATGGGCGTTACCAATATATCATTGCTTGATACTCGCCCACGAACAGTATAAACCGTAGGGTGTAATCACAATACAGAGGCGCACCTTCGTCTGTTATTGAAGTCAACACGGCTACACTGGTGAGGTGGGGATGACGTTTATAGTTTGGTAGGAATGATCGAGTCAGTGGTATAAATCCATCAGCTTCATTTACGTAAGAAATAAGGAAACGAATGGTATTAAGATGAATGCCGAATGCAAATAACAAAATGCTGATTATCTTGCTAAATAATAAAACTGACATCATTGGGATAAATTTTTGTCGATCGAAAATAATACGACGATAGCTGAATTTGTAACTCGACGACTGATCTGTGCGTCTGCTCTTTGAATGCGAGAAATACACGTTATTCTCTAAAACGACAAAGTGATTAGAAAAATTCAGCCAGTTTTATGGCAACCTTTGGTTTCTCGAACTGTTAGTCGACAGTCACATGCTGCACAGGCTGATAAGGCTAGGTTTATCTTTCAATGCAAAAACGCCGCAAGCAATCGCATAAGCATTATATTGCCAATCTCGACTAAAACGGCGAATCGCGCCTAATATAGACAATATTGTATAACGGGGCCAGTCAAGCCTACGAGTTACAGGCCAGATAAGGTTTAGTTCGAGTTAGAGGCGATGTGCGTTTCAGTTGACGCCTAAATATTATCTCATTGGCAACCGTATTCAGGGTGTTGGTATTTATGAGGCAGTAGCGTCTTAATCTGATTCGGGTTCTCAAATCAAGTCCTGAACAATGGCGGAGGTATTATTCGTGTGCTTAAACGACATCCGAATATGTCGTGATATCGACATTACTATATTAACACGAATGAGGGGCCGGGGTAAAGAAAATGGATACAAGTTTGACAGCATCTCTAACACGGTTTGATATTTTGCTTCAAAGCCGAGTATAATCAGACAAGTAAACCCTAACCCTAAATCAGCATCTTATCTGATGTATTGCTGACTATAGCATAAAACACGAAGTCCTATTTACCGGGTATCAGTGATACTGCTCTTGCACTTCGTGACCCTAAGTTGTATATAATGTGGACACTGCAATTATTCTGCGCAACAATACAGTACATATATTTAAACAAACAGATGAAAACAATATTACTTATAGCTAACTGATTAAAACCCTATACGGCTAGAGCACTAACACTTCCAGCCATGTTTGCAGTGGGAAATAAGTTAATCACAGTAACACTTTCTAACAATTTTCAACTCTTATTTGCCTTCCCAATGCGCTGAGGTGCAATGACATCGCAACATATTATCTACCTGGTACACGCCAGACTACCTGTCAACTACGTTGTCATTCGATATGCGTTGGCACAAAATAATGTACTTTTTTCAGTTGACTATTTCGCTCTTAAATTATAGTTCTATCGATTTGAGAACAATGCCATGCGAAAAGCCGAATTACGACGTCATTACCCATTACCGTTATTTAAGGGGAACATGTTGTTGGGAGTTCTTCTTTCTTCGGTCGTATTTAGTGTTGCTTAAATCAGGCATCAGCATTTGTGGGCAGCTGGGCTGTCCAAAGCAAGGCCAATACTCACAGAGCTCGTTGCTCTTTAGCATGTAACAAATCTGCATTGGGTATTACTAGCTTAGATTCGTAGATCTATTCCGCCATCCAAATTGACACTGTCAGCTTGTTACTCTTTCGTTCCCTACAGAGCAACATATCATAGATGTACGGTAGGATTTCCATAACAATCGTCCACATTTAAGGCTATTTCCAACCACATTACACACCCGAGAAGAATGCCAAATTTTCGGTAATATACGTCCAACCACACATAACCAAATATAATGTTTATCCGGAAAAACGAACTAAACAACATCGCTTATCTTCCAAAATCAAACATTACCTAAGCATCTCGCCAAACTGGTACAATAATTCGTATTCAGCATATTTATCATTAAACGGATTAAATGTCAAACACAAAGTCTTTGTATCAAATGTACCGATCACGCAACTTTAGGATATATCTGGGTAAAGGTACAAATCAACGGCACGAAAACACACGCCTGGCTTGACTAATCACGTGGTGCATATCATATTCACAGCTACATATGGACATGTGACTGAACAACTACAATGACATTGATTGGCAGACATAAGTTTGACAGCATGCATCAGATTTATGATATATGTGTGCATATATATTATTCTTCATCGACGGGGTTATGGGTCAATTTCAGACACGGACAACCACGCCGTACACATCCGTTAAACTGATACACTGTTAGAGTTTCGTCGCGCCAACCATATACGGGGAGACGCCGGGTTCCTTATCGTTTTCTGTACTGTTTAGTCGCTGTTGTATTGGGTGTTGTGAGCTGTGTGCTATCCAAGCCAACCATTCGTCTGCTACACCACGATTTCTAGTCAGTACCGGTTTAAAATCAGATGCATGTCATCGTGGAGGAAAGTTGGCTGGAATGGGTTGAGACAACGCCCACATTTACAATGCGTTCGCATCGTAACCCGCGATTCTTTCACACAACTTCGCACCATTGTCGTTCTGTTCTCGTCTGATGTTTTTCTCTTTTCGTGATAATGGTGAAAAATAACGGTGGGTCCGCGCACTATTCCATTTGTGATTAACCAATATATGTCGTTGTTTTGTTTGTCTGGTAAGGTCCACGGTTCTACGTCTTCATTGTTGTAATATATTACTTGAAAAGTCTTCATATGACCCGCTTTCCACGCTTCTTGACATTAAGCATATTGGTCAGTTGTAATGTTTTCTTGTTTAAACGCTCTGTAAAACGCTGCATGGGGTGGTAATTCTGTACTGTTCAACCTATCTAGTGTCACCCAATCTTACGAGAAATATCTTTTTGTCGTATGAATATCCAGGTGCAATAAAGTTAGTATCATCCAAAAACCGTTGATTGTCCGTTTCAATGCACATGAATGAGTTATTTCGTTTAATGGTATACTTGCAGGTAAGTCGTCAGTGGTGTTTTCACAACATTGATGTCATAATTTAATGAGTTGAATCTTACTAACGGTAATACGTGTAAATATTTGTCAAATTTGCTCTGTAATTTCTGGAATAGGTGTTCTCCCTTGGCGACCGGATCCCAGTGATGGGCTTCATCAATTTGCTCTTATAACTGGGTAGCTATGATCGTTTTTCATAACAGATTGGAAGTCTTAACGATGTGCATGGGTTCAGTATTTCAGGGCTGAACACAAAACTTGTGACTGACACATGACAGTCAGTGAACTTATACAGGGATGCCAGCTGAGCAATTTATCATTTAATACATCTAATAGCTATCACTTACATCGCTAGATGAGGCACACTAATCTAATCGATTATGAGCATTGGTGAGTGACCGGTTAATCGCGATGATTCAACTTAGTGTCAAATTAGACATAAATTGCCTATAAATATAGTTGCAAAATACGAGGTCAAGCGGTAATTTTGGGATTGCTTCCAGTAATGCCACTATTGTGTGTAGTTATTTAAAGAAAGTCACCTGTCGCCAAAAGAAGTTTAGGAAAATAACATCCGCATTTTACGATTCACAACAAGTTCTGATTTATTCCCTCAGTCACCAAAATCAGTACAATCAACGATACTTCTAGGCGTGTATGAAGCACCACGCCACATCATCAGAGTCATGCTGATATCCTTGCAGGTCACGAATGATGATCTGCACCAGGGCTGCTTGTCATAACGTCCTCTTTGAAACCACGTAGAATGTGATGGTTAGTGTGAAGGCGCTAGAACAATCAGAAGCCACCAATTCATCAACATTTACCACAAACAATACATTGGATCAACGACCCCAGGTGCTTTTGCGTTATCTCATACAAATGCTCACCGTGAGTCAGAGTGAACGTAGCTTAGCAGTTAACTCTTTGGCTGTGCTGCTCTATCCCATTAAACAGCCGCGGACACGGAGCATCGACAGGTTTCGCGTTTGACAACAATGGAGTAAAACAGAAGTGCTATGCACCGCCTGGTACTTGGTGTCATCATCGGCTGGCAGCCTCATATCAGGGGAACGCTGATTACCAGACGAGGTTATCTGCTCACTTACTCCTTGGTCAGCGGTTAACGTGGCTTATATCATCCAGGCCCCTCCTTGGGACATGACCTTGCCCTTGAGGGTTGACCGTTAGTCTTAATTGTCTGGCTTGCTGGTGTATCTCGTCTATGTGTGCCGAGGAGGGATACTAACCAGTGCTTGAAACCATGCATGATATACTGCTATCCATCCTCCCAGATGAGCATCAGTTGACTTATAAAGAACCATTTTGTGTTCATTTCGGATGCTAATACACCGGAGTAGCACCATGCCCTCATTGTGTTAATAGTTCTAAGCGAGCATTATAGATGTAACCCTACAATAGGCCACTCATGATAATAGGGCGTGCTGTGACACTAAGTCGGATGCACAGGCTGAGAGACGCCTTATTCCTCTGTGTCCCACACGATACCTATATCGATTACTTAACCTATGTTATGTGTTTTTTTAGGTTTCGTCCTGTGATATTATTAACATTATAGCATGCCTAACTGACACGGCTGACAATATGTCCACTAGCTGCCCGCTCTTCTTCGTCCTTTCTCGGCCGTGAAGATTTAATCCATAGGAAGCGAGTTGCCGTGGCTTAGTGTTGAAATGTGTCGCATTTTCAACAACCGGGTGTGGGTTCATATGAAGGCGTACAACCCGGACTCGGATGATCACGTTATATGGCTTTACATTGCTCAGTGCTGTCATTACTGCAGGGTGATTGACAAGTGAGCGTCACATAACTAATAAACTTTACATTGCTCAGTGCTGTCCTTACAGCAGGGTGATTGACAAGTGAGCGTCACATAACTAATAAACTTTACATTGCTCAGTGCTGTCCTTACAGCAGGGTGATTGACAAGTGAGCGTCACATAACTAATAAACTTTACATTGCTCAGTGCTGTCCTTACAGCAGGGTGATTGACAAGTGAGCGTCACATAACTAATAAACTTTGCATTGCTTCGATTATCAATTCCAATGGGTACGATGGTTCAGGTTATTTTGCGTAAACAGCATGATATGACATGTATTGTCAAATCAATGGAACTATATTGTTTACCATATAGAGCACTTTTAGGAGAGTTAGCATCATTTATATAAACCTTGCCATTTGACCAGCGGACAAACTCCGCACCTCGTCAGGTTGATGCTTAAGATTGCTCGTGTTGCACAGGCAAAGCAAAGAGAGGTGCTTGCTAAACAGACACGCATGATCAGTTGATTAGTGCTAAGCTACCTCGCTGTCAGTTCTATCTGCACGGCTTGGCTTGGGTTGCTTCGTTCAGAACGGAAGCGATTGTTTAACGTACACTGATGAATAAGCCCGCTTAAGTTGGGGATGTAAAGAATTGCAGTCCTAGAACCAAGGAGCTAAAACATCGCTTGCGATTCAAGTGAGCCATTCTGATATCAAACAGAAATGATAGATTATGCTGTTAGTCAGTATAATCTAATTCATTTGGCTTATGTTTATCTATTGACTCATACTTTCTATCTCCTATCATGCATATTAGATTGGTCATAGGTCCCACAAGTAAGATATCTACAATGCAAATGATACTGTACATTGTTTGTAGTCGATGTTATTCGGTAATACCCTTAACTGGGTAGAGTTCAATGCTACCACAAATTGTCATGTTCTGTAAACAAAACAAGCATTTGTAATATTTGCTTGAGTATTAACATCTTACGTCGTCAGAATGCATCATAATACATTATTCTCATCGCTAGGCCCCCACTGACTTTTTAATGCATCATAATCCAGCATCCCAAAGATGCATATGTCTGAGGTTGACTCGTCTTTGCCATATCTGAGGTTGGCTTGTCTTTGCCATGTCTGAGGTTGACTCGTCTTTGCCATGTCTGAGGTTGGCTTGTCTTTGCCATGTCTGAGGTTGACTCGTCTTTGCCATGTCTGAATCATGACTTCTAGGAAATGCCGCTTAATGGCGGGAAATATTAGGATCGCATTTATCATGGTTGAACGATACAAAGTGCTTAGTCTACTACATAGAACTGATCATTTGATCTTCCGCCACACCTTTATCTGCATATTCTTAGCATCTGCGCAATGTTCACGTGCATAACCCAATATTAGCCTTATGAGTCACAACCTTGTGATTCCTTGAGACCCGTATGATGTTGGAAAGAGTTTTGGCCCCGTAAGAGCCCTGTAGAGCCCGAGGCCAACAGCTGACATGCATTACTTTCAGACACGGTCTCCGTACAGGTTTAAGCCCGTAGAAGGCCTGTAGGCAGTCGTGTGGTATTCTTGCAGGTTTTCTAAATGCCTCTTGGGTGCACGTATTAGTTATTTCGACCCCAGGGCGAAATCAGCCTAAAGAGCCAGTCGATTGCCTGGAGACCACGCGTAAAGCATATGACCACAATTTCGTTCCGGCGATGATTTTTAACGGGCTTCCTACGGGCCATAGCATCGTACGGTCATCAAAGCTGTACAGGGCATGTAAGCACCTGTAGGTCTCATGTCACTCAAGCATAACCTGGAGGCTCATATTAAAGTGACTTGCTCGTTCCCACACCTCAAGGTAGAGTACTTAATAGTCAGAGACATGTTTGTTATGCAGTTAAAGATTCGATAAGCAGCATCAGTTCAATCGTTGCATGACAATTCTTGCAGCCTATTATATTAGCTCGATCGTTAATACATTAGCCATCTTGATTCAAAGAGTGATGCGGCTACTGGCAGTACTGTTTCAAAAACGATTTCCTCATTGCAAAAATTGAATTGTAGATAAATTTTATTTTGTTTTATTTTCAATGACATATTTAGCAATACAAAGTTATAAAGCATTTGATTATGGAACTTGACAATAACATAAAAGACATTACCAAATATATTACCACGTGGTCGTACGTAAGCTCACTGCATCAACTGAAAAGCCTCTCCACTCTGCTTCAAACCTCGACAACCTGGCTATGGAAAAACCGCTGTGTAACTGGTTATAATCAAATGGGCACTCATCTAACTGAACCCAAAGTAATTATAAACAAACTGCCACAGGGTAATAAGGCTTGATCAGTGTATGGTAAACTATATCCATTCACAGCCAGCATATAGCTGAGGTGCAATAAACAAGCGGGCTTAAGGCCATCCGAGCAATGTCTGGCAATTCAGCTACTGCGGTCATCAAATCTCTGTGAGTATCAATCTTTCATGTTTGTTGCAAGATCAAATACACTTTTGCCATAATATATACACGTTTGCTGTCGGATTCGTCGTCGTCTGGGTTATGTCAATAAAAGCTGGTTTATATCCGGTTTCTTAACACCATGCTCTATTCAAGTATTTATAGAGCTATTTTGGAGTTGCTGTACCTACCGTCGCAGTTCTGATGTTTGGATGCATATATTTGTCACTATTATCATAATTGGCACAATGTCCAGTGCTTCATGAATAAATGAACCTGGTATCATAAATCATCTCATCTGGTACACGGTGGTATGGAAATGGGGGCATGAATTATGGACACACCCAAGAGGTTTACTGCGATTGTGACTTTTGTGGGTACATTTAACTATTTAGATAACATATCGACGCTGTTACAAGCAAGTCTGGCGTCGATGTCGACACTTCTTTTGAGAAATTTCGTGGCGTTCCAATACTTTATACGTTCACCAGTAGAATACGTAAATTGACTGTTAACATCGGCTGGATTCTAACAAGTGCTTACTCAAGATATATATATACTGTATGATTGCTATTCCTATTTCCTAGTAGCGCCTAACCGTGAATGCAGAGTCGTTATCCATTTATCGCACCCATAGTAATAGGCAGTATATTGAGATGCATAGCCGTGTCCGTTTCTTCGCATAACTGATACAAAGTACGATGAAGAGACATTCAAAACCACTTACATTAGACAATTCTCATGTTAACAGACATTGCCTTACATGTTTTTGTAGCTTTTGGTCTTCAATATTCTAAGCTAGAACCTGCACCGCCTTGAAAAAGGGGGAATAAATTGTTACAAACGCAAACGTAAAGCTATATGGTGAAGGCAGGGACTGCATTAGGATCAGCGCTAATCAACATTTTCATTCATCTTGATAACGACACCTTTCAAACTCTTTCTCATTTCTAATAATTCGTCAGCAGAATACTAGCTATCATTAGTTACGCGAATGCTTATTGCCCTGCAATTCAATCAGAAAGAACAATATTGCATCGCACAGTGGAAAGGATGCTGTATTGCCTGTCGGAATAACATAAATGGAATGACCTGTATGTAGTCGTTTGACTTGACTTGTGCAAAGTGTGATAGTCAGGAAACATCCTAATTTCATTTTTGCTTATATTGGGCAGTTTTTCTTCGAGGACAATCGAGTCGTTTGCCCTACACCCATTGTTGTCGATTAAGATATTTCAAGCACAGCGCACATCGCAAATTATCCCGTAATCAAACGTAACATATGTGACCACGGTGCAATGGTGTTAAAATGGTCTGTGAATTATATATAGATCTATCTGCCATCCAGCTTGCTGAATCATAAGCATCCTTCTTTGCTCGTTGCCTGACCAAAGTACAAGTATACGACACGGACGAGGGAGCAGATGAAGTTGACATGTTAATAACAACTGGATCACCTATGCTGTGTCCGTATCTCGTGTTTAGTCCTCGTCATGTGTATGAATACAATCGGTGCCCTAAGCAATAATATTGTTTTATTATTTTCAGCTGTAAATCAACACAACATTTATCTCATGGACCTACAGCCTATTTGTACCATACGTGGAAATAGTTCCTCAAAATTGCGTTTCACGGTATCTTTAAATTCTTCTTAAGCTGTTTTAATATGATGGTGGAAATCCAAAGATGCGATATAATGTAATTCTTTCATTTAGTTAGATAATGACTTAAACTATGCTGGTCGGCTTACGGTAGTTATTGAGGGAGCTTATTTAGATTCACGTGGGGGGTTGCGGCTTCAAATGTTAGATAAACGATTATACTTTGTTTCTACAGGACGTATGCTAACTTAAATCACCTTGCAACAGTTAACACAGATTGACTGCATAAAGTTTATCTTCTGTATAAGATTATATATTAGATTGGATTGGTAATGGTATCGGCCAAGACAAAGCACAACATCGGCCAGGTGAATTCTATGCTGCTCGCTTTCTGTAATACCCTGATTTATCCCTTCTTATCACTAACAATGGTAAATTATTTTAAATAGAGAAATCATTTATTCAGGCTTACATGCGCAGCCGTTCCCCCGATAAAAACATTGCTATCTGATTATATTAGAAGCGAGATCTAATTAACATATACATAGCTAGTTAAAACGAAAAGTTGCAGCACACGCTGATCTTGCATATGAATCACTCATTTGCATAGATAGAATAAATATACATATTCATGAATTTTGGTGAAAGGCGTGTTTTCCTGCATAGCACCTGCTTGAGGAAGTGTTCTTGCTATTGTTAGATATCGTGCTAGTAAGCTTTCTTACTGGTCAGCTGCAATACCTGAGATGACACTAAACCACTTAATACATCAGGAAATGCGCGTAACTTAGTGTTTAATACGAGACTATTGTTGTTGCTGTGTTTATGAGCACAAAGAAAAAAACATCTATGGTAGAATCCTCTATCCGCCAAGAGGAGGCAGGTTATACCATGTTAAGACGGAAGATTGACGCGCTTAGTACAGCAAAAATGTCATCATTTTAACTGCTAGATTCATTGACGATGTGTTTCCGAGGAAATGTATTGTAATTCAAGCTTTCTCTACAAAACTGCTCTAGGAATACTTCTTATTTGTCTTGTGCCAGGACCAATGCCTTGTCCGAAAAAAGCGTGTGTGCGAGCGTTTTAATATTATATTATATGTATTTAGTTTGGAGGGGATTTGTTAATGAAAAAAAAAATTACTTTAGCGGCAAGGACGTTTAATACTGATAACTTAAAATAAATGTAGGGCTGTTGGCACTGGCATTGGATGTGCCAGGTGCATTAGCATCACAACTGTGGATAATATTGGGCTCTCACGCAAAAATTGGAGCTAGTGTAAGGACCACAATGACTACGTCGTCACAATCATGTCCAAACACCATCGCGCCTGAAGTTAATGAAGTCGGTATAAAACACAGTCTTTGGCTGCATTCGATGTAAAAAGCGCACATGGACGGTAAATATTAAGACTAGGATTTAACAAATACCACAACAGAAATAATCGATGAAATCAAAAAGCGAGTTACCATGGTGACAAGTGTGTGGGAGTGCTCCCAGGGCCCATGTATTGTTTAAAATCACCCTCCCCATCCCTGCGCTACTCCCCCGCCCCCGAGAGCGAACAAGTGGATAAACATATGACTGAACCTCCATTTACTGATGGCCATAGTCATGGGCTGTGCCACCCCATGTACCAAACCGCTGGTGACAAGCGAAATTGCCAATTTGTTTGGCCGAATAGGGGCAAAAATCCAAAAGATACTTAGCCAAAGGTGCCGTGTTGGAGATTTAACCTCTCCAAGTCTTGCAAGTATCAGCCTTGTTTTGTACAGCCTCTTCGCCATTAGCCAAACGCCTATTCTGTTCCTGTTGTGATCAAAGACACCAACCATTGTTAATGTCTGATTTAAGCAACACTAAATAAGACAGATGAAAGAGATGATCCCGACACAACCGGCCTGTAAATAACGGTAAGCTGCAGACACAATACCATTAGGCTTATTAGCTGGCGTCACCTAAATGTTGATCTCAATTCTCAAGTAAATTCGTGAGGTTTTCAATTTTGTGTTGCACCTTCTTTATGCATTGGTGCAGCAGCTTGCAGGGCAATATAGCGTGTAATTTCCTAACAAAGTAAGTAAATATTAGGCCGACATAATGTGATCTGTAAGTAGTCTCTGTGGCTTTCAGAGCACGAAACAGCGCCAGTGGTTTAGAATTGCAATCTAGCCTTTGCAAACTTCACGTTTCCATAGTGCAACCCGAGAGCTTACAAGAATCTTAGGATCAAATTGTCCTATTTAACAGTAAATTGTGAGTGCTTATATTTGCAGAAAAGATATATTGATCGCTCCACGTGTTCCTAGCTCTATCATGTAATGCTATACAGATCACCTTGATTCAGTTTATTGCTTCCTTTGTGTTTGCTAAAGTTCAACACCATGCAGCATTCTGCATAAGTTTATACTTACTATTAATCTCCACACAGTATGTATCGCGATATCAACATTAACAACTATTTTCCAAGGTATACCAGCAAAAAACAAAGTTATCGATGCCATAATCGCAAAAAAAGCTCGATTCAGCAAAACACCTTGCAACGGCTGTTACATCGTGGTAATGGTAATCTCAATGCTATGTATATTTCTTTTGCTGCCATTGTCCAACCACTAACGTTATCATAATTACCATACTCTCATGCGCTGATAAACTCCATGAATCTAATAATATAATGTCAGTGATAATTGTTTTAACGGGCTGTTTGCTTAGCGAGGACATATGAATAATGACTTATATCAGGCAGAACGTATCCGTTACAGCGGAAGTTCCGGTGACTGTAAAGCTTACCTGATATATGGCACTGCCGTCACACGGCCGATGCTTTCACGAATGCCATTGAGTAAACATAGTGGTTGTCGCTTTGATTTGCTTATATCGTTATAAAGATGGCGCCTAAGTGCCACATAGAGCGCCATGATGGTAAGCCAGACCCAGACTCCGTTAAACTGTCCACTCAATTATTTGCATTGTTTTCTGTAGTTAGACAAGATGTCGGTAGAACGCGTGGCGGAAGCTTAAACAGCCGATAGAAGTCGTGATTTCTGGTCTGAGGTCAAGAATAGAAGTAGCAAGTCAAGTGCTGTGTCGGTAGCGATTGATAATGTGAGAGCGGTATTCGAAAATTGTTCTCTACCAAATACAAAGAATGGTATAATAGTGTGTATGTTTCTGTTAAAGACGTCATGGAAGCTGTTGTGACAATTAAGGCCCGCTAGGCTGACGTTAATGGACCATATTATAAATGGCACTCGTGAGTTGTTTACTCTTTTATATTCTCTGTTTAATTCTATGATTGTGTATTTATTTACACCAGTTGAACTGACTAGATCGGAGATTTTTCCATTATTAAAAAACAAAAAAGAAATCGGCAAGTGACAGCATTAACTATTAGCTGGCGTCACCTGAACGTTGAGCTCAATTTCAAAATAAATTCGCGTGGTTTTAAATTTTCAATGTAAAAGAAGAAATGCTTACTTATGAATAAATCAATAAGTGGCGCTGAATGACACTGCAAAAGGCGATTATGTTTATATATATACCTAAAAATATATATATATATATATATATATATATATATATATATATGTATATATATATATATATATACTTAAATATATATATTATATATATATCCATATGCTAGGAGGCAGGTCGCGTGACGTATAGTTTGCTGGTCGTCCCAAAACAAATTCTGAGGCGGAATATCGGAAGCTGAGAAAAAATTATGCGATCCGCTGTTTTTTCCTTGCAACTTTCCTTCCTACTTATTGGTATCTAATAATTATATAATGACGTGTCGTCATCAGAGGAAGATTATGAAACCTCATTAGGTGAAATGAAGACATCAAACAGCAAAGCCAGCAGTACATTTATATCTGGAGCAAATAGTTGGTTAAAATAACATTATTTTCCTAATTCCCCAAGGTATAATATCAACAATGATAAATGGTAACCCTATTGGCACAGGAGAGATTCGTTAATCATAATGAATGCCAGCATTACATTAATGTCATACTCATATTTACACATATTGAACAACAAATTCTGTGATATATACCAACCATAAGTGACAGGCTTCACCACTGGATCCCCACGTCGGGACTTTGGATATGACACTCCCCAATTGTGACTGGCCTTGTTGAGTGATTGCCGGAGCCATGGGGCCTTACTTCATCAGTGATGCCTTAACCTTAACACGGTCATGTCGTTTAGGTCGTATGATTATTCATATAAGAAATAACTTTTGCTGTCATCAAACACTAAGGCACAACCATGACTGTGAATGAAAATTTAATGGTCCTAGCTATCTTACCTGTTTACGTCGTTTTTTCTCAAAAGCACCTCGACCCTGATTCACACCCATGTAATTGAAAATCGTTGGCATGGCATCTTGGCGAAGCCTAGGTTGTTTTAAAAACCCAAGACTTCTGAGCAGCCGGGGTATTTTTCATAGGCGTCCCTCTCAAAGTGGTCGGAGCAAAGGACAGTAGTTTTGGTCGGCTTCCAATCCTTCCTCTTCACCTTTACAATCCAATTCTTATGCATGTTTCGGTCTTTCGGGAACCGAAAGAAACTCTTACCCGACCTCTCGTCGTTTCTACACCAAACCACATAACAATAAGGCACAGTCAAAACTGTGTTACAAACCGTGAAGATCCTTTTTATAAACCATCAACGAGCCGTGACGAAAATGGCGAAGTTTGTTGACCTTCGTGATCCGCAAGCATCGCGCAACGAACGTGACGTCAGGGGCCGAATAATTCCGAGCGTTGACGAGCGGGAAGTTTAACGAGTGGAAGACGAAAAAATACACTTCAAAATCATTTGTTAAAGGAATAGGGTGCCCCAAAGTAACCGCTATTGATAAAGGAACGCACAAGACCAGGTTCTTACACGCACATGTGGCCTTGGCGCACTAAATACAATAGCGCGCTGCAATGATATTTCATCTGAGTTGATTCGAACAGAGAACAATGTTGGAAAACCATTAGACCGTTATTCAACTCTGTCAAATTGGGTATGCAACCCCCACAATAGAACGATGTTTTATGACCGCCGAATTAAACGCTTGCTGACCAGGTTATTGACCTGTATAAATAGAAACACCAGTCCATATTTTAACACAGTCAGTGAAAGTGTAAGTTATATTTCGGCTTTTGCGCCCTGCCCAACAACATTTAAGGCAACTACCTCAGGTGTCATGGCATGTGGTCGGCTTCTTAAGACTCCATTGTGACCTTGGGTCCATTTTACTGTTACGATAAATCACGATATTCAAAAGAAAGGTGGCTGTGCTTGTGCATGAGCACCCTACAATGCATGATCGTGAAAAACAAGTATGCAAGTTTCATACAAATATTTATCAGTATTGAAATTGATCCATAATTTGGATTAAGGCCGTGCAATCAAAGCAGAGACGTGTCGCTTTATAGACGTGTTGCTTTA
>CM067342.1:57820019-57872519 GCA_034190875.2 Urechis unicinctus
TTTGACATGACCCCATGCATCACGATATAGGAAACTGTTGCGTATGTTTCTCTTTACCGTCGCGGTGTACGCTGCAATACTGGTGGCCATCAATCAGGATTATCTATTGTTTAAGGCTCTAATCTGGATAAACTTCATGATTTAAAACGAAATTAATAGCAAAGACCAAAATGTCAATGTACGTCAAATAACGAGAAATCCACTGCAAAGGATATATGGGATTAATTATTTGGAAAGCGCATCTTTTCCCTCAAATATTTATTCGTAATTAGTACAGGTTATTTTCTACCCACATACATATGAAAACTACAAATCTTAAGAAGCTTTAGAACTTTGAAGGTAAAGAAATGAAGAGCTTTTCATGCATATGAAAACTACAAATCGTAAGAAGCTTTAGAACTTTGAAGGTAAATCAATGAAGAACTTTTTACAGCATAAAACGATCGTAGTATGTCAATGCGTTTTGCCTGTCATTCGGCAGGAAGTTGATTCATGGTAGTTAAATAATTATGGATTAATTGATGCATGCTGGACTCTCGTATAGACTTCCTGTGTGGGAATTCCCCTTGACCAAGTAAGTGTAAGGCAAAAAAACCCCAAAAACAATCCGGCTGCTGACGTGTATTGACTGACTGCATCTACACTGCTTCCTATACTCGACAACTCATTTCCATATGCTTACACAACGTGCGACAAACAATGAACTCGATGGAGACACAGTAATTGCCAATCATCAATCTATTGTCTACCTGACGTAAACTTTATCTTTTGCCAATAGCATAAGTTGCTTGCTAAATAATAAAACTGACATTATTGGGATAAATTTTTGTCGATCGAAAATAATGCGACGATAGCTGAATTTGTAACTCGACGACTGGTCTGTGCGTCTGCTCTTTGAATGCGAGAAATACTCGTTATTCTCTAAAACGAGGAAGTGATTAGAAAATTTCAGCCAGTTTTATGGCAACCTTTGGTTTCTCGAACTGTTAGTCGACAGTCACATGCTGCACAGGCTGATAAGGCTAGGTTTATCTTTACAATGCAAAAACGCCGCAAGTAATCGCATAAGCATAATATTGCCAATCTCGACTAAAACGGCGAATCGCGCCTAATATAGACAATCTAGTATAACGGGGCCAGTCAAGCCTACGAGGTATAGGCCACATAAGGTTTAGTACGAGTTAGAGGCGATGAGCGTTTCAGTTCACGCCTAAATATTTACTTATTGGCAACCGTATTCAGGGTGTTTATGAGGCAATAGTGTCTTAATCTGATTCGGGTTCTCATATCAAGTCCTGAACAATGGCAGAGGTATTATTCGTGTGCTCAAACGACATCAGAATATGTCGTGATATCGACATAATTAAATTAACACAAATCAGATTGAAACCTTATACGGATAGAGCACTAACACTTCCAGCCATGTTTGCAGTCGGAAATAAGTTAATCACAGTAACACTTTTATTTGCTTTCACCATGAGCTGAGGTGCAGTGACATCGCAGCACATTATCTACCTGGTTCACGCCAGACTACCTTTCAACCACGTTAGCATTCGATGTGTGTTGGCACAAAATAATGTATTTTTTATCAGTTGCTCATTTCGCTCTCCGCACCTTAATTTTTGTTTTATCGATTTGAGAACGATGCCACACGAACAGCTTAATGACGTCGTCATACCCATTAACGTTACTTAGGGGGAACAAGTTGTTGGGAGTTCGTCTTTCTTCTGTCGAACAAGATTATTGCACTGAGGAAATAAAATTATCCCAAGATATTATTCGTATTTTCTAGCTATCTGATTGCTAATGAACCCTTCTGTTTCATTATGTGCGCTGTTGATTGCTATGAGGCTAAGGAGGGCGTGGCGCTAGATTGCTTTAGATATTTTTTGTCAGACCACGTAACAGGGATTATATGCAACCGTTGCTACTCGGATTAGCTCTGCACCGAAAGACTTACGACGCCTTGTGTATTCTATAATAGGCACCTTCCGATGTGTTGTCTGATGTATTGAAAGGGGAAAAACGAAGCGCACGAGAGGAGGGACAGCTAATCGCTTGCAAAGAGACTGTATACCGTTGTTTTAATAAACACTCAGTTCTGACTGCACGGATATATATCTGGATATAGCCTCAAGCAGAGAGTAGAATTCCAACATTTACGAAAGGTCATTTAAATTGCCCCAGATGAATTGCGCCATATTATTGCCATTAAATTTTATACTCATTTTCTGTTAAAAGTTGATGATTATTGCATTTGTCGGAGTAAAGTTATCGGGGTAGCTTTTAAATAATTGGTTTGCAATAACAATATGTCCTGTACTAGAGAGTTTCCCTGTTACGCCGCATAAATCATGCATCAAATGCGTTTAGTTGTACCTAGGGGAAGTTGCCTGATGGCACCTACATTAACGGGCTGCTTTGTCGTTATGCAGTCAACCTGTATTTTGTTTTACGTGTATTGCGTACACAGGCCCCGTTCCTTGCGGAGCTTTTTGATTTGGGAAAGATTTTTGGCCCCGTATGTGCCCTGTAGAGACCGTGGCTAACAGTTGGCATGCATTACTTTCAGACACGGTCTACTTACAGGTTCAAGCCTGTAGAAGGCCCGTGGGCAGTCGTGTGGTTTTTTTGCAGGTTCTCTATGGGCCTCATGAGTCCACGTATTTGTTATTTCGATCCCAGGGCGAAATCCGCTTAAACAACCGGCAGATTGCCTGGCGACCACGCGTAAAGCATATGACCACAACATCGTACCGAGGATGATTTTTTACGGGCTTCTTACCTACCATAAAATGGGCACTCATCTGTCTAAATTGAGCCAAAAATAATTATACATAAATTGCAATAGGGCGATAAGGCTTGATCAGTGTGCGATAAACTATATCCATTCCCAGCCAGCATATAGCCGAGTTGCAATAAACATGCTGGCTTAAGGCGGAATTCTAGGCCACCCGCGCAATCTGTCTGGCAATTCAGGATTTACTGGACAAGAGCATCAACTACTGCGGTCATCTCATTTCTGTGGGTATTAATTTTTCTATTGTAAGATCAAATACACTTTTGCCCTAATATATACACGTTTGCTGTTGGATTCGTCGTCGTCTGGGATATGTCAATAAAAGCTGGTTTATATCGGGTTACTTAACACCATGCTCTATTCAAGTATTCATAGAGATATTTTGGAGTTGCTGTACCTACCGTCGCAGTTCTGATGTTTGGATGCATATATTTGTCACTATTATCATAATTGGCACAACGTCCAGTGCTTCATGAATAAATGAACCTGTTATCATAAATCATCTCATCTGGTACACGTGTTATGGAAATGGGGTCATGAATTATGGACACACCCAAGAGGTTTACTGCGATTGTGACTTTTGTGGGTACATTTAACTATTTAGATAACATATCGACGCTGTTACAAGCAAGTCTGGCGTCGATGTCGACACTTCTTTTGAGAAATTTCGCGGCGTTCCAATACTTTATACGTTCACCAGTAGAATACGTAAATTGACTGTTACCATCGGCTGTAACTAAATGTAATTCATATGCAGGAAATATTTGCACAACATAATTTACTCCAATAATTTATTGCCACAAAATGTCACTAGTGTATTAATGTATTCGGCTGACTAATCAAACTGTATGAGTTTCAGTGCTGGATTCTAACAAGTGCTTACTCAAGATATATATGTACAGCATGATTGCTATTCCTATTTCCTAGTAGAGCCTAACCGTGAATGCAGCGTCGTTATCCATTTATCGCACCCATAGTAATAGGCAGTATATTGAGATGCATAGCAGTGTCCGTTTCTTCGCCATAACTGATACAAAGTACGCCGAAGAAACATTCAAAACCACTTACATTAGACAATTTTCATGTTAACAGACATTGCCTTACATGTTTTTGTAGATTTTTTTCTTCAGTATTCTTAGTTAGAACCTGCACCGCCTTGTAAAAGTGGGAATAAATTGTTACAAACGCAAATGTTGATATACCAGTAAAGCTATATGGTGAAGGCAGGGACTGCATTAAGAACAGCGCTTACCAAACTCTCCATTTATCTTGATAACGTCATCTTTCAAACTCTAATATTTCTCACTTCTAATATTCCGTCAGCAGAATACTAGCAATCATTAGTTACGCGAATGCTTATTGCCCTGAAATTCAATCAAAAGGACAATATTGCATCGCGCCTTTTCCTCTACATAGTAGAAAGGATGTTGTATGCCTGGCGGAATAACATAAACTGAATGACTTGTGTGTAGTCGTTTGACTTAACTTGTGCAAAGTTTGATAGTCAGGAAACATCCTAATTTCATTTTTGCTTATATTGGGCAGTTTTTCTTCGAAGTCAATAGAGTCGTTTGCCGAACACCCATTGTTGTCGATCGAGATATTTCAAGCACAGCGCAAATGATCCCTGGATCAAACGCAACATATGTGACCACGGTGCAATGGTGTTAAAGTGGTCAGTGAATTATATATAGCTCTATCTGCCATCCAGCCTGCTGAATCATAAGCATCCTTCATTGCTCGTTGCCTGACCATAGTACAAGTTTACGACACGGACGAGGGAGCAGATGAAGTTAAAATCTTAATAATAATTTGATCACCTAGCTGTCGCGCAACTGGGTGGGAAGTCTCTGCATCTCGTGTTTAGTCCTGGTCATGTATATGAGTAGAATCGTTGCCCTAGGCAATCATAATGTTTTATTATTTTCTGCTGTAAATCAACACAACATTTATCTCGGGGACCTACAGCGTATTTGTACCATACGTGGAAACAGTTCCTCAAAATTGTGTTTTACGATATCTTTAAATACTTTTTAATCTGTTTTAATATGATGATGGAAATCCAAAAATGCGAAATACTGTAATTCTTGCACTTAGTTAGCTAATGACTAGTACTATGCCGATCGGCTTAGGGTGGTTATTGGGGTGGGGGGTGGGGGGTTATTAAGATTCGCGTGGGGGGTGGCGACTTCAAATGTTAGATAAACGATTAAACTTGGTTTCCCCAGGTATCGGCCAAGACAAAGCACAACATCGGCCAGGTGAATTCTATGCTGCTCGCTTTCTGTAATACCCTGATTTATCCCTTCTTATCACTAACAATGGTAAATTATTTTAATTTGAGAAATCATTTATTCAGCTTACATGCACAGCCGTTCTCCATATAAAAAAACTAGATACATTATTATATCAGAAGCGAGATCTAATTAACATATAAATAGATAGTTAAAACGGAAGGTTGCAGTACACGTTGATCTTGCATATGTATCACTCATTTGCATAGATTGAATAGATATACATATTCAAGGCATTGGTGATAGACGTGTTTTCCTGACATAGCACCTGCTCAACGAAGTGTTCTTGCTTTTGTCAGATATCGTGCGAATAAGCTTTCTAACGGGTCAGCTGCAATATCTCAGATGACACTAAACCAATAAATACATCAGGAAATGCCCGACACATTGTTTTATACGAGACTTGTTTCTACTGTTTTTATGAGCACACAGAGAGAAACATCTATGGTAGAATCCTATATCCGCCAAGAGGAGGCAGATTATACCATGTTATGACGGAAGATTGACGAGCTTAGTACAGTAAAATTGTCAACATTTTAACTGCTAGATTCATTGAAGATATGTTTCCGAGGAAATGTATTGTAATTAAAACTTTCTCTTTAAGACTGCACTACGAATACTTCTTATTTGTCTATTAAATGTATTTAGTGTGGAACGGGATTCGTTGATGAAAATGTTTAGTTTAGCTGTAAGGACGTTTAATATTGATAACCTAAAATGAATGTCGCCAAGTCAATAACCATCACAACATTGAATTATATTGGGCTCTCACGCAAATATTGGTGCTTTTTCATCAGTGTCAGTGCGAGGACCACAATGTCTACGTCATCACAATCATGTCCAGACACCATCGCACCTGAAGTTAATGAAGTCGGTATAAACCAAAGTTTTTGGCTGCATTCGATGTAATAAGTGCACATGGACGGAAAATATTAAGGCCACAGATGTAGCAAATACCACAACAGAAATATCCGATGGAAGCTAAACGCGAGTTACCATGGTGAGAAGTGTGTGGGAGTGCTGGCAGGCCCCATGTGATGGTTGAAACAACACCCCCCCCCCTACACCTTCATCTCCCTACCCCCCTCCCTTCCCCGGCAGAAGGGAAGAAGTGGGTAAACGTATGACTAAACCTCTATTTACTGTTGGCCATAGCCAAGGGCTGTGCCAGACGCCATGTATGAATGGATTCTGAGGGATGGGCGCATTCGACAAAAGAAATCAAAGCGTCACATTTTCAACCAACCGCTGGCGACAACAGAAATTGTTTGGCCCAATGGGGCTAAATTCCGCAAGGTGCCAAGCTATAGGTGCCGTGTTGGAGATTGGCTACGATTTAACATCCCTAAGTCTAGCAAGTATCACCATTGTTTTGCACAGCCTCTTCGCCATTAGCCAGACGCTATTTTGTTCCTGAGGTGATCAAAGACACCAACCTTTGTTAATGTCTGATTTAAGCAACACTAAATAGGACAGATGAAAGAGATGATCTCGACACCATCGTCCTGTAAATAACGGTAAGCTGCAGACACAATACCATTAGGCTTATTAGCTGGCATCACCTAAATGTTGATCTGAATTCTCAAATAAATTTGTGAGGTTTTAAATTTTCAATGTAAAAGAAGAAATGCTTACTTATGAATAAATCAATAAGTGGCGCTGAATGACACTGCAAAAGGCGATTATGTTTATATATATACCTATAAATATATATATATATATATATATATCTATATCTATATATATATATATATATATATATATATATATATATAAACTTAAATATATATATTATATATATATCCATATATATATACATATATATAAATATATATATATATCCATATATATATATATAAATTATATATATATATATTATATATATATATATCCATATATATACATATATATATTTGTAAATATATATATGCATATATATATGCATATATATGTATAAATATACATATATATATATATATATATATATATATATATATATATATATATATATATGTGTGTATATATTTATTTATATGTTTATATACACATGTATATTTCTGTGTGTAATGATTGTCATGCTCGTAGCATACATAAACCGAAACTGACACGTACAAAATATAGGATACATTGGAGTATTACGCTCGGTGCATCAATGTTACGCTTATATTTTCGCCTACTTGGTGGAATGTTGTTACCTAGCGCGTGTTCGGTTAATAGAATTTGTTGAATAGACTTGTTAGTTGGATTGATGATATTTGAATGTTTTTGATTTCCCTGTGATTTCTCTTATTTCCGATTCCAATATTGCTTTCGTAGCAATGTATATATTTGCAACGTTCATGCACTGAGCGATCTGTAGAGTATAGCATCATCGGAGTAACAGCATCGTGGCCTTCATTTACGCTGATAAGCAGATCCATATGTTTGCCTTACAATGGTTGGGAAAAATCATCAATATCACTCGGGCGCTGAATTGATCACTTAGTGAAGAAGTGCAGTTGCATGCCATTGATGCCAGTATCTTGTTTTCTGAGCAATTATGTCGCATGTTTATTTCATAACATCGACTGTCTGTTGATCATGCCTGTCATAATATATATATGATCTTGCTTGATTTACCGATCGCATCCTTTATTAACGATCAAAACTACCGCTTTTTGGCATATCCGATTTGTACGTTTCAAAATGTAGGAAAATATCTTTTAATCTAACCACGGTAGATAATTTATCATTCTTTCAAGTACGGTGGACATAAACCCGCTTAGAAAGTGCTGCTTGGGTTTAATACCTATTGAATTTCCCCGGGTCTATTTGCACCAGTTGGTCGCTAGAAGGCAGGTCGCATGACGTATAGTTTGCTGGTCGTCCCAAAACAAATTCTGAGGCGGAATATCGGAAGCTGAGAAAAAATTATGCGATCCGCTGTTTTTTCCTTGCAACTTTCCTTCCAACTTATTGGTATCTAATAATTATATGATGACGTGTCGTCATCAGATGAAGATTATGAAACCTCATTGGGTGAAATGAGGACTTGATGTCGTGGATGCTCAGAAGAATTTGCGAATCATCGACAAACATTGACCGCTGGGTCAGCTTTTGTTATGTGATTGATCTAACTTGGAGTTCAATGTGGCTAAAGCTTGATTTGGGCAACCTTTCAGGTGTATCTTTCATAATTATGATCATATGGCCACATTTCTGGAATGTGTTTGTTGTGGAAATTGTCCGAAGACTCTGGCAACAATGGAAGAGTGGCCATGTATGACTGAGCATCCAGGGTTCAAGTCGAACTGCTTGGATCGTTACGTCCTGCTTGCATCTAAATTCGAGTACATACAGATGGATGGACCTATTGGGGATGATGTTAACATAAATGAGTAAGTTATGCCTATATTGAAGCACATTTAAGGCACATAACTGCTTCTGGAATTGGTCAATTATGAAACCATGGACAATGTGTATCCCAAGTGATCATGTAGTGCAACAAACAGCAAAGCCAGCAGTACATTTATATCTGGAGCAAATACTTGACGAAAAATGAGTTAAAATAACATTATTTTCCTATTTCCCCAAGGTATAATATCAACAATGATAAATGGTAACCCTATTGGCACAGGAGAGATTCGTTAATCATAATGAATGCCAGCATTACATTAATGTCATACTCATATTTACACATATTGAACAACAAATTCTGTGATATATACCAACCAAAAGTGACAGGCTTCACCACTGGATCCCCACGTCGGGACTTTGGATATGACACTCCCCATTGTGACTGGCCTTGTTGAGTGATTGCCGGAGCCATGGGGCCTTACTTCACCAGTGATGCCTTAACCTTAACACGGTCATGTCGTTTAGGTCGTATGATTATTCATATAAGAAATAACTTTTGCTGTCATCAAACACTAAGGCACAACCATGACTGTAAATGAAAATTTAATGGTCCTAGCTATCTTACCTGTTTACGTCGTTTTTTCTCAAAAGCACCTCGACCCTGATTCACACCCATGTAATTGAAAATCGTTGGCATGGCATCTTGGCGAAGCCTAGGTTGTTTTAAAAACCCAAGACTTCTGAGCAGCCGGGGTCTTTTTCATACGCGTCCCTCTCAAAGTGGTCGGAGCAAAGGACAGTAGTTTTGGTCGGCTTCCAATCCTTCCTCTTCACCTTTCCAATCCAATTCTTATGCATGTTTCGGTCTTTCGGGAACCGAAAGAAACTCTTACCCGACCTCTCGTCGTTTCTACACCCAACCACATAACAATAAGGCATAGTCAAAACTGTGTTACAAACCGTGAAGATCCTTTTTATAAACCATCAACGAGCCGTGACGAAAATGGCGAAGTTTGTTGACCTTCGTGATCCGCAAGCATCGAACAACGAACGTGACGTCACGGGGCGAATAATTCCGAACGTTGACGAGCGGGAAGTTTAACGAGTGGAAGACGAAAAAATACACTTCAAAATCATTTGTTAAAGGAATAGGGTGCCCCAAAGTAACCGCTATTGATAAAAGAACGCACAAGACCAGGGTTTTTTCATGTACATGTGGCCTTGGCGCACTAAATACAATAGCGCGCCGCAATGATATTTTATCTGAGTTGATTCGAACAGAGAACAATGTTGGAAAATCATTAGACCGTTATTTAACTCTGACAAATTGGGTATGCAACCACCACAATAGAACGATGTTTTATGACCGCCGAATTAAACGCTTGCTGACCAGGTTATTGACCTGTATAAATAGAAACACCAGTCCATATTTTAACACAGTCAGTGAAAGTGTAAGTTATATTTCGGCTTTTGCGCCCTGCCCAACAACATTTAAGGCAACTACCTCAGGTGTCATGGCATGTGGTCGGCTTCTTAAGACTCCATTGTGACCTTGGGTCCATTTTACTGTTACGATAAATCACGATATTCAAAAGAAAGGTGGCCGTGCTTGTGCATGAGCACCCTACAATGCATGATAGTGAAACAAGTATGCAAGTTTCATACAAACATATATCAGCATTGAAATTGATCCATAATTTGGATTAAGGCCGTGCAATCAAAGCAGAGACGTGTCGCTTTATAGACGTGTTGCTTTAAAGACGCGTCGCTATAAAGACGTGTCGCTTTAAAGACGTGTCGCTTTAAAGGAAATGAAAAACATTAACATCGACTCTCTCTCAGATAGTGTTTGTGTTAAGCAGCAGTCGCCAGGCGTTTTGGCAATATTGTCAAAATGTTTTTGAGTGTGTAAGGTAGACTACAGATTGATAGTTGGCAATAATTATTGCTGTTTCCCATACCGAAGTGTCTAGATCGTGGAGATCTAGACCATTCTTAGACCATTGGGTAGGCATAGGGGATTGAGTTTTCGAGTATGGAAAGTGGAAGAAGTCATTCAATATACGTTAGACCATTAACTGCCTACCGCCTTTTTTGTGAATATTGAACCATATAAATCAACTTCTAGCCAGGCGCCATAGTTAAACAAACGTAAAATATATAGACAGGTGTATGAGGCAACCACGGCTTTTGCATATAATGGTCATTTGTTGCTGGAAAAAGTTATCACTTTGAAAATACCAACGTTTCATGCGGGTAGCAGCTTGTGGCTAAAATGCTTCCACTGTACAATTTAGGGAAGGGGGAATGATTATTTCAACATATGCATTTCACGTTTTTAGCACAGATTATGTCAATTCTCGCGATTTGATATTTGCGAAATTGAATATTTAAGATCAGAGAATTATATGGAAGATGTTCTTGTTTTACTGGCACAGTTCAGCATTTTTATCGCGAGATTTATTTCCGTGTATGAATACTTTAGATAGACATACATCTCAAACCTTTCCAATTTTGTGTTGCACCTTCTTTATGTATTCGTGCAGTAGCTTGCGGGGCAATATAGCGTGTAGTTAGATTTTGTTGGTGTTTAATGAAAGTAATCTAATGATGGTTCACAGACTCGTGCTCTGGGTCCTGATCAATACGCAACGTCATACTCGGCCAATAATGAGCTGACCCACCAACCATCACAAATGCTTAATGAACTTCGTTGATCGTGTATTTTTCACACATCGCGTCCGGCCATAATGTGGGCCTCGAGGGTTTGTAATCATTCGATCATTTCTAGCTTCCATATGCTAGTCTGCAGCTGCTGTCTATGAGCAAATGGCTTACAGTGTTTGAAGACAGATACAATAAGCACCAACGTGCAGTTAAGCTCTGTCCATCTTCTGCAGGTACAGTGTTTTGTTCAACTTATAATCCATTCACATAATAGGGACTCACGTGTTATATAATATGCCACCTAAAAGCATACCTTTTTTGGAAGTTGTCGAAATAACGTAAGTAGAGGCAACCTGCCAGTTGTAGACGACTTTGCATGAAAAGCTATCTGGGCCAAAACCAACATTAAGTCTTGGCCTCAAATATATTAATTACCTCAACTATAGTTGCTTAAAAGGTGCGATTGTAACAAATAACATTAAAAATGTCATTATTTTACCTCTGAATATATATATATATATATATATATATATATATATATATATATATATATATATAAATATACATATATATATATATATATATATATATTTACACATATATATACATATATTTATATATATATTTACATATATATATAAATATATATTTTATACACATATATATATGTAATTATATATAGATATATATATATATATATATGTATGTATGTATGTATGTATGTATGTATGTATGTATGTATGTATGTATGTATGTATGTATGTATGTATGTATGTATGTATGTATGTATGTATGTATGTATGTGTATGTTTGTATGTATGTATGCATGTATGCATGTATGTATGTATGTATGTATGTATGTATGTATGTATGTATGTATGTATGTATGTATGTATGTATGTATGTATGTATGTATGTATGTATGTATGTATGTATGTATGTATGTATGTATGTATGTATGTATGTATGTATGTATGTATGTATGTATGTATGTATGTATGTATGTATGTTGTATGTATGTATGTATGTATGTATGTATGTATGTATGTATGTATGTATGTATGTATGTATGTATGTATGTATGTATGTATGTGTCTGTATGTATGTATGTATGTATGTATGTATGTATGTATGTATGTATGTATGTATGTGAAGCTTTTGGACTATCCTATTTGCATTGGCATTATGCGTTTCTCGATCACCATACCGACGGTATGTAATGCCCCGTGAATGCCTATGCCTTAGTTACCGACTTGGAAGTGATGCTAAACATGCGCGTTCAAAAACTATTATTATTTGCCAATAACAGTTATTATAAAAAGATGGTGAGAGACCACTACCAACCAATGACCATTTGTCTCAGATACGGAATAGTAATATGTTACAAACATGGGTCGCGACATGTTTTTTTTTACCGGAAATGCACCATCAGTGTAATGAACACGAACGCAGAATGACCTCGTTGCAGGAAATATGTTGTCCTATGAGATTGTTCACTTAACCTAATTTTTGATAGCTAAATATGCTTCTTAATCAATCTAGATTCATTGCATCAGTTTTTGATTGCTAAGAGGCTAGGTAAGATGTGGCACTAGATTGCTACGATTTTCTTTTTGTGTAAGGTCGTGATAAAGTATAATAGGCTCAATGGCCATAACATTTCCAATTAACTAAGAACCAAATGACTTACGACCCCCGTTCGCTCCCGTTTAATGGCCACGGATGGAATAGTGCCAGAATTAGGTTTCACTTTAACAGTCATAACCTACTCTGCTGTAATACATATCACATGTGTAAACATCATTGACGACATCTATTCAACCAACCAGTAATTGAACTCATTACGTTTTCCATTACATATTTTTACAGATTTTCGATTAAAGCAACCTATGCAGGTGCGGACAGCTCGGGCATCTCGCCAGTATGCATCGTCTAACATATCGCTTTAATTGCACTTCTGCACGAGGCAGCTATTGCAACATTTGACTGGTGATAATAGCGCTTGATTTCTCCGTCGTTTACCTCTCCATTTGGTCCTTGAATATTTATGTTGATGGGTACTTTGCGGATTTATCATCTAATCTATGCAGGCATTGAGCGCAAATATCATAGCTCTGATATTCTCCTACTTGAGTTACTGGTAGGTAGGTTTACTGCTGACGAGCAGTGTATGATCCAGGGTAATCTGCAGCATATTGATCTGTACCAGGCCATGAAATATCACGCCGCGGTAGTGCAAGATGAGGCTGACTGCCATGTGTGTCCACCGCCGACCTATAATATTTTATGACTTGCATCTTTAGGGTAGCTGTGATCACTTTTGGACAGCTGTCATCACCAAAACGCCTATATTTTTCGGGATCTCCACCGACATCAGACATTATTGATGTCAATGACGCAATAGAAATATTTATTTCTGCAGACCATAAATCCTGGAGCTTAAAGATTAGTTCTGGTATTACAAATTTCTTCAGCTCACCAATCAATACAATGGCGGTTTTATCTTCTTAGCTCCTTGGACTGAAACCGCAAACGGCCGGACGTCTTTAAGACAACAGTTCCTCAAATCAATAAAGAAATTTGAGGTTTAGTTTTGCAGTCGGTTCGTTTAGTACTACAGTGATATGAAGCGTTTAATTGAAATCGCATTGCTGCATATGTTCGCTGTGTTCTCGTGTGTTTCAGCACACAAAAGGCTTACTATCGGATCAGCATTTCTTGCTGTTAAGCAAAATAATGTAATGATTTACATTCATGGTACGAAGCAATATGAAGAACGGTGTCTTGTACCTATTGTCAGTCGGTTTCTCTACTGGTACATAGTAGGCCGAACAAGGGAAACGTGTTCATTTGCCTTGTTTAGGATAAGCTACTGTCCACCAGCCTACTTAGTGTACTGGACACGCGCATTCGGAGTTGATTATGATTGCATGAAGCAGCATATCGAATGGAATGCACGTAGAATGCTTCTGAACCCACATGATTTCTAGCTAACAAGAAGTCCTCGTATTACACTCCTGCACAAAACAGCATTATTCAATCTCTTGGTTCTGTCAATGTACGTGCGCTAAAAGCGCAAAAAATTGTTCACTTGAGAATATATATTCTGGAGTAGGCCTATATCGCTGCATAATAGGTCGCAAGAACTAGGTTACTGGTTGAACGGCATAGCGAATGAGGGTATACAGGGTTTGGGTTATAGAATGAGGGTGTATAGGGTTCTTTAGCGTGCTTGTACCCAATAATTGATTGTTGTTTCGGGGGATGGGTGAAAATCAACGGCTACGCAAAGACGCCACCACGGGTAAACGTTTGGGTCAAATAACTGAGTAATTTGAAAGAATTCTTCTTTTACTAGACGAGATATTACCGTTACTAAACTCTCTCCCCCCCCCCCACACCTCCACTTTCCTCCCCACCTTCTCCTCTCCTCTGCCATCAAATGACAATCAAGGCTTTAGCATGATGCAAATATAAGAACCAATGAACATGTCGTTTATGTGTTCAACTGTATAGGAGAGAGTAACCATCGAATATTGACACAATACACGCCAGAAGTAGGCCTGGTACACTCTACCGAGGGAGACAAGCGATGTATGACGGGTTGTATGGGGTTACATACTTGTACACAATGTATGTAAGCGTCTTAGATTGGTGCGAAAAGATAAGGATATATGATAACTGATAAGTGATATAAAGACATATGTACCCTTACAGACCACAAGGTCTATTGTCATTCCATCACACACCCGATTACTGCATAAATGATCTGGATGAGCTTCTTGTAAATAACACAGAATATGATTGTGTTTGCATATCCGTCCTATTATGGGGACCAACAAACTATGGCTCAATGACGAGCCACATGCGCTCATCACCTGCCCGCCAACCTCTTTCCTTCTATCTTACAATAACTTTTTTGTCAAGATTCGATGGTAAATTTTCATTGCTAACATGAGGGTCATATCCTGTCAGACCACAGTCCATTAATTTTCAAACTTGATATTCCTGATGAAAATGTGCTTGTGCAGAGCACAGTATTGCATACTTTGCCTTCTTGGAAATGTGCTAATGCATCTAACATTGAGGCGTTTAAAGGTCAACTAATGATTAACTAGCTGTTATAGAGTTGCAATACAAAGCTCTGCAATATACTGACGCGCACTGTACTGCCCATACCGACGCCATTATTTATTATCATGAAGCAATCCTTAATGCATGTATATTAACAGCGCAAAAGTCGAAAGTCAAAGACATGTTGGAAAACCCTAGTCAATACTTAAAAGGATCGACAACGGAAGGCAAACTGTGGGTTGGGTGTAAAAGATAATGATACACTAAAGGCGAATATATAAAGATTTCTAGATGGATTGTCAGGAATCAGGACAAGATGTCGGTAGAACGCGTGGCGAAAGCTTTAACAGCCGATAGAAGCCGTGATTTCTGGTCTGAGGTTAAGAATCGAAGTTGCAAGTCAAGTGCTGTGCCGGCAGCTATTGATAGTATGAGAGCGGTAGTCGAGAATTGTTCTCTACCAAATACAAAGAATGGTATATAAGTATGTATGTTTCTGTTAAAGAAGTCATGGCAGCTGTGGTGCCAATTAAGGCCCACTAGGCTGACGTTAATGGACCATATTATAAATGGCATTCGTGAGTTGTTTACTCTTTTATCTTCGCTGTTTAATTCTATGATTGTGTAATTATTTACACCAGTTGAAGTGACTAGATCGGTGATTTTTCCATTATTAAGAAACAAAAAAGAAATCGGCAAGTGACAGCATTAACTATCGATCGATAGCGCTGAGTAATGTTGTAGGCCAGGGTTTGGATAACGTTATTTTACATTGTAATGTTCTGACCACCAGTCATCTCCGGTTTGGTTTTAAACCAGACCATTCCACATATCAGTGATCTTATGTGGTTCAAGAAAATATTTATTTTTATGTCAATCAAAATTCGCCATGTTATGTTGTGATGCTTAACACATCATAGGCATTCGATATGATAAACTATGTTAAATTGTTTAAATTATTGATACAAAGGGGTTTGTGTCCAACTTTTGTACAGTTGCTCCTGTAAATGTATTTTAACCAATCGTTAGTAGTTAAATGGGGCTTGTGTGTGTTTGTCTGATGCATCCCAATTCAGTAATGGCATAAAACAAGGCAATGTGTCATCACCGATTATTTTCTGCATTCATATGGACGAGCTTCTTAATCGTCTTGAACGTAGTAATGTTGGTTGTCATGTCGGTCATATGTTTATGGGTGCATCTGGATATCCTGACGACTTAACACTCCTTGCTCCCCCAGACACTGCTGTAGAGCTTATGATTTCAATATGCGACGAGTACGCACAAACACATGATGTAATGTTCAATAGTGAAAATTTTGTTACTGTGTTACAATATTCCACAATGTAACACCGATCCTGAATAACGGCTAAATAGAGTCGTTTTACAAAAGTACTCTAAGGCTGTTCACCTTGGAAGTTATATTGGTCATGAAAATAATGATACGAATATTGAAAAGGCTGTAGGAGAATTATTGTATCGTACGAATATTTTGATGTATAGATTCGGCTTTTGTCGAAGCGACGTTTGAACCAAGCTATTTGATACCTTTTGTAAAAGCTTCAATTGCAGTCCTTTATAGAAATTGGATTTAGAGTATCTTAAATAGTTGCTTGGCGAATGTGAATAACGAGATTTCTTAAGCTTGATGACTTGATGAAAGAACGAGGTGTCGTTATTTACCGCTACTTCTAGGCATACCAGATATATAAACTCGGCTACTGTAAAGATTTCTATATATTTTACGATAAAATGCAGTCAGTAACCACCCATAAGTTCGGCTTGCCATTATGCTCGCGAGTGTAAGTTCGCCTGTTGTATCTGATAATGCAAGCTCGTCTGTTGTTTCAGATAATGTAAACTCGTTTTTTTGTATCAGATGATGTAAGCTCGCCTGCTGTATCAGATAATGTAAGCTCGTCTGTTGTATCAGATCATGTAAGCTCGTCTGTTGTATCAGATCATGTAAGCTCGTCTGTTGTATCAGATTATGTAAGCTCGCCTGCTGTATCAGATAATGTAAGCTCGTCTGTTGTATCAGATCATGTAAGCTCGTCTGTTGAATCAGATCATGTAAGCTCGTCTGTTGTATCAGATCATGTAAGCTCGTCTGTTGTATCAGACTATGTAAGCTCGTCTGTTGTATCAGATAATGTAAGCTCGCCTGTTGAATCAAAGGCCTTCACTTCTCACGAATCTCCGTTCCTAGGTCGTTATATACCAGCATCTGAGTAGGCTAGTTATATTGTGCTAGATAATGTGTGTACGTGGACATAAAGGAATAGGAAAAAGCAGGTTAAGCTTGCTCATAAAGTTAAATGCGACCATGAGATATTTCACGTCTTATCATAATTCCTCCAGCGAAAATTCAACTATCCAGTTAAATTATCCGATGCGAGATCATTAAATTGTCGTGATTATTCAATGGTTTTGGCTCTTATTTCTAGCCACTAAGGGCTGCTATCGCTTTCACATTAAACGAACGCTTATCAGCTTGTTAATAACTTACGATGTTTTTGAGGCATGCGTATTATTACGATCGACGTTAGTGCATGATAGTAATGCGTGCCTTTGTCTCACACCTCCCATATTGATAAGAGCTGGCTCATGTAGTAAATGTTCATCTAGTAACCTGCGTTGCTGTTTCATGTGAACCGTGAAACGCTTCTTTGCCAGAAGCTACGTATACCACAAGGTTTATATAAAAGTCACATATTTCTTCAGATAAAACAATTGCTTGTATGCTGCGGGAAATTTAAGCAATGCAAGAACATTTTGTGGCGCACGCATGCCTAGATTTTGCTATTTGGTGCACCAGTGGTTAAAGTCTTAGATGCCTCATGATAAGTGAGTCGATAGTGTTCAGAACGGCGCCCATCCAGCCATGCGATTACTTACAAACAGGCGTGAAGTTTTCTGCTATACACAATAGATTCTATACTTCATTCATACTTTGAGTACAGAAAGGAGAGTTCGTGTTGGTACTATGTTTATGGGCTATAATATATCAGCTGCATGGTGTTATCTGCAATTCAAACTAATACGTAATAAGCCATTGAATGTTCGTTTGCACAACCATCAATCATGATGCCATTTGTGTGGCCCGTTTGATTAAGTAACAGTGCAATTTGCTGAGCATACTACTGCGGCGTCACGAACCCTTAGCATCACTCGTTCACTATGGCTAGGAATCGAAATGTTTGCCGCTAATAACAAACACATAATGTTTGTTCCGCAATACAGTACCCTTCATTATATAAAGTAAAGTTGGAGCACAGGATTCATTCATCGCCATTTGAGAGACACTCGCTCGAAATTAAAACTGAAAACCTATTCCCATATACAGCTGTTGAACCCTTCTTTAACAAATATGGGCGTGCAAGACGAAGCTAATAAACTCGAGTAATCCATGATGCTCCAATCCTCCTCTGACATTTCATTCCGGCGCAGGTAAATTGCGATGTGCCTCGATTGTATAACATGATAGCTGTACAATCAATAACAAACCATATCCGGCAGGGTTCGTGCGTTTTCTCCGAATCAACTAACCGAAATTGCGAGCCGAAGCAACATGGTCTGACATGGGCTGACTCCTTACTACATGGTCTTGATATATCTCTATGTTAACTCGTCGTGCTATGTAACCGGATATTAACCAAAAGCAACAAAAGAAGCCAGCGGCCATTACCCGGACAGAACGCGAGTACCCAGACTAGCTGTGCTGCTTCACAGTACCATTCATCACAAGGGAGGGTCACATGGCTAGTGTGTGCACGAATTGACATGGCTTCATTTCCTATCATGACGACGCATGACTAAAGCTTCTTACATCGATGACCTTCACTGTGTTCATTGACCGTGTCTCCGCCTCGGACGTAAGCTGCTTTCATGCGAATGATTCCCACCATAAACCGTTTGCAAGAATAAAACAAACAGGGAGATTGGCCAAACATGAATCCAGCGATCCTCATCGTTGATAAATACTGGAGATGCAAAAAGCGCACGGCATGCTGGCTAGAGGTTGAAGCAGCAGACAAGGGAAGCCGTCATCTCTTGCCTTTGTTTATGTGAACACGATGAGGCGAATACAAATGCCGACATCAGTCACTACTCGATACAATACATTGGGAAATATGTCGGCATCTGAATGGAGAACATTACACAGCAGAAGATGGAACGCCATAACGGTGGCATTGTAACGGCCGCTTGGTTGAGTGATAACACTATCATTCCCTATAACGGCCGCTTGTTCAAGTAATAACACCATCACTCCCTACAACGGCCGCTTATTTTAGTAATAACACTATCACTCGTTGTAACGGCAGCTTATTTTAGTGATAACACTATCACTACCTATATTGGCCTCTTGTTAAAGTGAATATACAATCACTCCCTACAACGGCAGCTTATTTGAGTGATAACACTATCACTCCCTATACCGGCCGCTTATTTAAGTGATAACACTATCACTCCCTATAACGGCCGCTTATTTTAGTGATAACACATTAACTCCCTACAACGGCAGCTTATTTTAGTGATAACACTATCACTTTTCCTAACAGCCACTTGTTTATGTGATACAATATCACTCCCTATTCCGGCGGCTTACTTTAATAATAACACTATCACTCCCTATACCGGCAGCTTATTTTAGTGTTAACACTATCACTCCCTATACCAGCCGCTTATTTTGGTGATAACACTATCACTCCTTACAACGGCCGCTTATTTTAGTGATAAAACTATCACTCCCTTTAACAGCCGCTTGTTTAAGTGATAACTCTATCACTCCCTATAACGGCCGCTTATTTTAGTGATAAAACTATCACTCCCTATAAAGACAGCTTGTTTTAGTGATAACACATTCACTTCCTATAACAGCCGCTTGTTTTAATTATAACACTATCACTCCTTATAACGGCCGCTTGTTTAAGTGATAACACTATTACTCCCCATGTCGGTTGTTTAAATGAGTGTTTCAACGATTAGAAGCAGGTCATGGTGTTATTACTTATTGTCAGGTCCGTTGCATTAAGGACATCTGACACTTTATATTTATACCAATTTAGGTGGTATTCAGTGTGCGTTCAGTGCACAGAATTGTGAAGATAACACAACCCTGCTTTGCATTACTAAAGAGTACCGTCATGGAAATATGTAACTTCCAAATGTTCTAAAGATATCGTCACATTATAACTTAACTCTATTTTCATCTGCCAGACCAGCGAATAACTGATTTGTATCAATCTGTTCAACCGTGATAGCATCGTTGGGTTCCAAATCTCAAATGCTATAGCAAGTCTCCATATGCCCCATCACAATCGCACACTCGCTTTGACCAAAGTGATAAAAATGCGCGAATTCGCCAACCCAGCATAACGGTTTCAGTTGTTATGTCCGTTTAGGTATTGCTCAGTACACAATGACATAAAACGATACACCTTACAACATATCCACTGTCCGAGGTAACAGCAGTCAACTGACCAATCTTATTGAATCTTAGCGGCCATCCAACGCCGAAAATGCGCAACAATGTAACTGATAATGTAACAATGTAACTGATAAGGTATTTACGAGAAACGAGGGCGTCCTATCTATTTTGTTCCTGTGGGTCGATGCTATCAGTTTCCTGGATGCTGTAAACAGAATCCGTTGGGATAGAGCACATGTAGACGAAACTGATGAAGAAAGAATAACATGCGCTATTAGATCTAGTTCTACTGAGTTATTGTGACATCGAATGTCAAACAAAGGGAACTGCAAGGGGCTAACGAAATACATAACGAACGCTCATACGGACCTAATGTTAGTATGAAGTGGGTCAGATTATACATCATGGGGTGTTTGTTTGTATATTACGTCAGCAGCAGTTATTGTTTCCCTCAAGAAGATGAAATGTGCATTTCTGATGCTATATAACGATTTCGACGAGAGGACCACGATTATACCATATCATCTCCTCTTAAACCGTTTCTATTGCGCTGCTCACTAGCATACTGCACTGAAATCTAACATGGGCGTTTTCCCTGCCACTTAATTACGTTTTCATTCAAGTTACGACCAATATTCCATGCTCTTCTTGCACGTCATGTTCACAATTTTTGACGTGTCTATGCCTGATCTGTTTTTATTATGGTAGGGTCCAAACTACTCCTTACGATGGCGTGGTACACAACTTCATAAAATATAAATTATTTGCTAGGCCAATGGCTACACTCAGAGGGCTCACTTTCGCCCCCTCACGTGAAAATATGCGAAAATATTAGCCGCATGTTGCTTTGTCATAAAGTCTCTCAAAACCATGTAGAATGCTCCACCAATCAGAAGACTCGATATCTTTAACAGATGGCGAGCCCCTAGACGTTCGATCAACAGTACCTTGTGCTTTTGTTGATTTAATGGTCGCCTCATCCCATGACGTTCGTGTATTCCACCCATTTTCATAATCACCACACTCTTGATGTAGCCATAAACTCTTCCATTCACACCATTGTCTCAATAACATTCAATCAGTCCGTCCATTGTCGTGTCCTGCTATCCAGGTATATAGGGATGTGTAGTTCTCCTCAGCCTTACTGGTGGTCGCTAGAACAGTATTATAGCACATACAATGGCAAAGGTAAGGGAATAGCACTGGATTATGCCAAGTAAATTAATGTCCATCCGATTGTCATATGCTGGACGTTTGCAGAGCTCTTGAGCGTGTTACTTGCCTTCCGTTTCATAACATGACGTGATGCGATCATAACGCTATAGCTTTCTGGTCTGCCCTTACTGCACGTGAACAAGTCAGGATGTTGTCTGTTGTTGGGTGTCATGTTCCAGACGATGTAAATTAGCAATTGTCTTTCTTTGATAGTGAAATAAGATAAAAAAATTCTCAATCTATTCTTCATGTACTTCATGTAAAGGTCAAACAGGTACAAAACACCGCACCTCATGTTGCTTTGTTACATATATGCTAAACGTTGCTGTTACCGCAAACACGCCTTGTAAATGATGATAACTCGTTTATAGTTTCCAAACTATCTAGCATGGCTTGTGGTCTAATCAAACAACCGAATAGCCTACACGTTTTACCAGCATGCACTGCTGATAGAATGTATTAAAAACACAGCTGCTGCGTATCTAAAATATTAAATGTATGTAAATACTTGTTTGAAAAAAAAAGTTGATGCAACTGAAGAGATTAGTTGTACGGCATATGGTGATGAAATGCCATAAATGACTGTTATCTACGCATCGCTTAGAGCTACTGTGGTAACACTCTCTATCTCAGGTTAATTTTGTGATTACAGGCCACCTGTGTGAAAGCTATCAAGATAAATTACGTCGGAATACTGCTTTAATCATCAATTGGAATTCGAGGATTCAGTGTCCGGTTCGTGAAACTGTTTGATTTTTCTAACGAGACGTTTTTATATGAAAAATTGGGCAATGGAAATAACGTTGGTAAAAACATTAACGATAATCTCTGAATGAGGCAATATGCAGATCTATATCCGTGCAGTTAGAGCAGAGTGCTTATTAAAACGACGATTTATGGCTAACGATTTATTATCTCTCCTCTCATGTGTATCATTTATCAGCGTTCAACAAGTCAGCCAACACTTTAAGGGTGTTTGTTAAAGGCGTAATATGGTGTATGGTGTTTGGATAATCACATTTGCTCCGGTTATTGCTAACGCCTAATACCGTTTATTACATGCGCTGACATAAAGAAACCTTTAAGCAATCTAGCGCCACATCGTACCTAGCCCTTTAACAATCAACAGATAATATGATGAAGAAGGATGGAGCGTTTAACTGAGTTGATTACCAGGCAGCAAAACTCGAGGGTTGATAAACCTTCTTCAGCGTGATAATCCCGTGATTGAGACCCGCATTTTGTTGGTGATTTCAAGTTGAACGGCATTTTCTTTGCCGTGCGCATGAGTAAAGCATTCTCTGAGACCAATGCTGGGTGGTTGGTAATAGTTTATAACCTCCTTTTCAATAACATGTTTTCCCAAACAAGATATTGTTCAAGCCGGCAGATGTTTAACATGGCTATCGAGTCGGGAACTGAACAGTTTATCACACTTTAGCAATAGAGCTACCATGTTAGCCGAATATGTGATCGAACTATGTTCGTATAATTCAGAATAATCATCGAAGGTACCTAACCAACTAAGTAAAAAGTATGTAGAAGGTGATATTGGTGTAAGCACATGGACGCTTAGCAGTGGCTATTGTTACCATGCTTTCTCAGACAAAAGTTTAGCGTTAGATACCAGGATCAGTCTTACAAAGCAGACTGGGAACTTTTATCGTACATGTACAAATATACCCGATCATTGATATTACCAGCCGATTTATATGACAGATATTAAACGGTAATCTCATAGAAACAGTATTCAGGCACAGTAGAGACAATACGAAATCATAGTGGATCTGTCAAATGCTGGATTAATAAGCGTTTAAATAGTCATCACATTCATAATATAGTCGACATAGAGATCCATCCTGTAGCTGTGTACAAGGAGAAGTTGGAGTCATATCTCACCATGTGTCGTTTCAGGCTACATTCTCCAATCAAATGCTACCTCACTTAGTATGAACTTTGTAGCGGTTATCGATTAACACAATAAGGGATGCTAGGATGCACGACCCAGAAAGAAGCTTTCATTCTTAAATGTCTCGCGCCATCGCACCATCAAGCAGTTTTTCATTAATTAAGAATCTTTAGATCCAGTAAAAGCAGTAGCTGGTTGAAGCCTGTATCGGCTTTTGAATCAAACGTCCACTGATATCGTTATCCAATGATATAATGGCGTTAGTTGTCTCCTTATTTGGAACAATTATACTTTGTCAATCTTTATCTTAACTATAGTTGTAATCCTAAACTATCACATAACTAAGAGAGCTGCAGTAGAGGTTCATGTTGGCCCAATCTCTCCATTCATTGTGCAGAAGAGGTTTATGTTGACCCAATCTCTCCATTCATTGTGCAGAAGAGGTTTATGTTGACCCAATCTCTCCATTCATTGTGCAGAAGAGGTTTATGTTGACCCAATCTCTCCATCTCTCCAGCAGTAGATGTTAATGTTGACCCAATCTCTCCTTTCATCCTGCAGTGGAGGTTAAGTTGTTGTTTTTGTAAACTTCACTAGACGATGGATCACTATTCACTTTCCGTTGCATGCACCACCTGGTGACACAATAACGTGGTTGTGTACTACTGGTATATGGCACTGCCGCACCCAATCAGGGTCTATCCATTGTCTTATTGGATCATGTTGCCACCGCTACATTCTGAAGTGGTTAGCGTCTTGCATTACACACACTGTATGGGCGGTACTTCAACTAACGAGCCAAAAAACAAGATATTCGTGGTGGATGGATAGGCCTCCGAGGCCTCTGAGGTAGGGTTTCTGCCTCATTATTCACTGTGCATTCACTTGAAATAAGTTGCTTTGTCGCACAAATTACCAGATAAGTTCAACGCAATAAACTGCCTTAAGGCGACTGAAGCCTTAATAAATTTTATCAATATTACCGGACAAAATGGTAAAATCAGTTGACTACAGCGCCAGGAGCAATCAGGACACACCTGTAATGACGCTATCAACTCAAAGCAGCTGACCGTTATCTCTACTAAGTATGGTTATGTAAAGCTGGATACTAACCTTCAACGAGCGTAACGCCACTACAACAGGAAGAGGTATACAGCTACATCCAGATACATATAACGATTGAGTGTCTACGGGTCACAATGCTCAGGAGAGTTGCGCACAGCCACATACCCCCTCCCCTAACCCACCTCCAGCACACACACACAACGGAATAAGTAGGACGTGCGTCATCACCTTTCGTAATTGATACATACAAGCATATATCGCATGGCCTTCCGCCGTTAAGCGAACTACAGCTTAACGTCGATTTGTTTCAAATGTCGACATAGTTAGCAGCCATAGGACGATATGTCTTTAGAGTCCGGACATGAGATGATGCTTTTTGCACACCATCATTTACTCAATACAACGACATAACCGACACAAAGGATTCGTTGACCCCCTAAGATATTATTTGTGTAACTGACTTACGAGGGCGTGTTGGTTCACTGATACCTAATGTGTGCTATCTGTATCATGCCATCCAACCTATGCAGTATTAACGGCAGACCACGGCACCTCAACATTCGGATGGCAGGAAATAAACGATCTTCCTTACGATAGTCAATGAAGCGGAAACAAACACCGGGGATGCCCCATGCATAATGTATCACATCAGTGGGTCGCAGAATCACCATTTTATGACGTGCAAAGCATTTGTTATATAGTTCTAGCAGAGCTTTCGGCCAAAAATCTCAATTGCCGAATAGGCCTGCATAAAATTTCACTGAAGCTTATTTGCATATGGTGGTGCCTTCAGATTTATCAGGTATACTCCATGGACACGGGGACAACAAGTAATACATCATGATGCTCAAATCATGATGCTCAAGGTGTATGACAATCTAGTAATTGTGAAACGCCTACACAATCAGACGCTCTGCTAATTAGAAATAGCTTTAAGTAATTTGCCCTGATAAACTCAAGTAATGAACGAACCCGTACGGTCATGTTTGCTAATTATATGTGAGGGTTATAGCATATGATATGTATTATTAAATGTGAATTGCTATGAAATCGATAAATGTAATGGGGAGCTGGTTAGTGGAAAATCGCAATTATCTCCCGCGTCATTTTGATAGTACAAAAACACAGTGGTTCCGCGGAACGTGTGTATTCGAGGCGATGAAAATGACAACGATTTGTAATGCTCTGCATCTACCGCATATGCCATTAATGCGTGTGCTTCAATAAGAAAATTACAGTTCTGTCATAGTTTATGAATTCACTCATGTAAATATGTGAAGATAAAAATACTTATTCCGCATTTTACATGAATTGATCTACTGTGTATATTTTATTCTGCTGAAGGTTACACAACCTTCAGTTAAATAGAATATCTGCAAAATAAATGCATAATATCGAAATAAACAATTGTGCAACCCAAATGTTATTTGTCCGACCCCTCCGCGCGTGTGATATGGTGCAACAACAGGGGAGCTACGACGGGAAGAATGCACTATAACGAAGCTATTACCACTGAAGATATTAATACCCAAACAACTGTAGCAGTTGCTTGCTTTGTAGTTAGCAAATGACAATTGCTCGTGATATTGAACCGCACACGTTTCTAGGCATCACAGCAACCAGTACTGCGTATTAGTGGGTGATCTCTTACTCGTGAGTGCTTCTTCCAATCACATATTCATGATAGGTCTGGGAATGAGCATGCACAACGCATTAGACTATGCTGGTAGGAACAGAATATATTCCTCCTGGCTGGAATCAGAGCGGCTACTGTAGATTTGTCATTGTCAAGCGATTGTTTTAGCCCCTGGGTCAAGTATTGTGATTCATTATGTTAACAATACAACGTCGTTACCGCAAATAACGCAGCGACGAGTAGCAGGATCAACAACACGGATCATTCCGTAGCAAACTGATATAGCTTTGTCAGGATCAACTGAGCATGTATAATTAACAAAGTGTTGATAGTGCTTCACTGGAATCAAATGTCCAGTAACAAATAACTCGCTAAGTAGAGCAAGGACCAGCTTTTTAAACTGGCAAGGTGCCTCTTGAGAATTAAGGTAATATAGCCAGCAAATTGTATCCTTGCATGTCATTGATGCCACATTACATGCGTGCCTAGTATTTAGAGAAGAAGGCGGATCGCTAACCTCAACCAACAAACTGTGTCCTTCCTCCTTGTTGCGACCTTCAGTTTAACAGTAATGATACATCCTTACAGGAGAAGGTCCCCAAATGTGGAGCGCTGATATGCCGATCCTTCATTGGACAATTGCACTGTCCATGATTTGATTCTGTATGTTTAATGAGTTACAATGCCATTTCTATGCCACCGAATAGCAAATCACATGAATGTATAAGCGACGTGTTTGCGTGTTCATAATTATTCCTAATTTCCACATTCACAAGTACTACGTGTCACGTGAAACTGAATTACACTGCTGTCGCTCTCGTGCTGACCATTATGTACGCTTTCCTTGTTATTCTAGCCCAGCTTAACGACGTTGTTTAACTTTTACATGAATACCTCTCGAGCAAATAAACCCAGTTACTGATCTTACCAATCTATTGGCCAAACATGAGCATGGCTCGTCCAAGCCGCAAGCGACGATCACGGTTGACAGGTTGATTGCAAGCGGAGGATGGTACGTGGACGAAGGTATCACCTCATTGGAATGCACAATGTTGAAGCGGCTGACTGATCAACGTTGGGCATGCCTGAAGAATCACAGACCACAATTGTTGGGTGAATAAATGTAGCTGATAATAGAGACGAGATTTTATTCCCACAATAATGAATTAATTAGATAAATGCTCCCGATGTTTAATGCGTTTATGTTCAATGCAAACGCGGATCAGTACATTGTGATGGTAGTGTTTCTCCCAGTAGCATCGCCACCTGGTGACGAATACCACTACATAAAAGGACATAGCAGGAATCTTACAATCAATCAACTATATCCGGAGTGCTCTTACACGATGTGTGGCTTCCTCTACTTCATCAGATGAATAGCGTCACTGCCGGGGTATCCCAATCAGTCTGCGTACACATCATCTGATGAATAGCGTCACAGCCGGGGTATCCCAAACAGTACGCCTACACGTCAATCTTACAGCTGTTGTGGTGACATATGTAGTTATGTTTTGGGTCGGCAGATGTTTCGACATAGCCTTCCCAGGTCGTGGGATGTATTTACCGGTACAGCATAACAAATACTCCAATTTAGTCAAAAAGGGACAATCATGGAAGTTTTATCCCTGTCATATTACTGGACAAGCCCATCATTATAGGTTGTCGACGACAGAAGGCAGGAAGCCTAACAAATAGCCGTCATCAGTTCTTCCTTCATTTTACATGTCACGTTGGCCAGCGTGCCCCATGCATCTGGAAAAATACGAAACAAGAGCATCATTTATATAATTCGTGATTCGTCTCTGGCATGGCGATTAAAAGTCAAATAATCAAGGTAAGATTGTTACCGGACACGTTTAAAAAATTTTCCCTCTGGAACGTTCTCACTGAACACAGATGCCTACACTTAAATTGGTAAAAATATCGCTGTGCATGATTGAGGTTAGTCTAAATTGACTCCATAACGAATTGGATTGTCCAAAACAATCCATCTTTTAACTTTACCAACATAATATATCGTCGTCCGTATGTGGTAGTCAATCACATGAATTAGATAACTGATTAGAATGACACATGTTTAACACGAGAGGGCTTGTGATATTTACTTGAAGACCAGCGAGTAAGCACCCACCATCATAAAGCCATAGGTTAGTGGTCGCTGAGTTTATCTATGATCCGTCATAATGTGGTGCGCGGTAGGCATCCCTTGAGTGCGACAACGAAAATATGAGTGTAGTGCAAGCATGGATATATCCCGATGATTTGTCCGGAAGAATAACACGACCCCATCTCTTCAAATAAGTCTATAACGACCTGCAGGATCAGTACAACTCTTATGAGATACCTGATGAGAGGAAGTGCGTGTCTAGGTACCGTATAACCTTTCTGAGCCTAACATTATCTTGATAACAATATCAACAGCTGCCAATTGAATTTATTATAGTCCTCAGCAAAGTCTTCAGCTAAAATGGTAATCAGTTGTATGATAAGGCTCGGGTTACCTTCGCTACATTTGCTAAAACACAAAATTTATGGAGTGTTTGAATCCTCAGTATAAGTCTTCAAATAAACATACCAAATGTATATTTATATTTGCGGGAGCGATGGTAAATAGTGTGTCCGCCTCGTTTTGGCATCTGATCAAGGTATGCTGTGCACGTTACGGAGCCGGTCTCGCATCTTACAGTGACCGCCTTTTAGAGACCAGTTTTATATAGATGCTTCAGGAGCACAGATTTCAATAACGCAAAACTGCCCGTTGACTATTTCTATGAACGTGCAGTGATATCTTTGTCTGATAAAAAACTTGAAACTTGAATAGTACCTGGTGTGTGTACACTTCACACTACGTTACTCAGCAGCTACCGACCTGCTTGATTGATTGATTATGACGCTCTGGATGGACTTTTGAAGTGATATCTTCTTCGGTGACTAGCTGTTTAGAAGATATAAGGCTGGATAGTGGGTGAAAGTTACTTATTAATTCAAATCCAAAGCGCCCCGATTTATTCACACACTCTGCTCGAGTCAGAAGCCTTTGATCAAACACTGTAATGAATATTAACGATTTAAATGGATATATACTATTGAATTGCTGATAAAACGTCAATGAGTTCTTGTTTGGGCGAAAAGCGTTACATATTATCTATGGAGTTTGTCGAAGTTAACATGAACACTGCCATTTTTGGGTGCCGTTTACTTGGGAGTCACAGGGACGCCACTTTCAATATAGGCCCGTCTAAAGCTGGCATAGGTTAGGTTTGCGTGTTTCAAAGTAGTTTAATTGACCATGTATTGTCATGAGTGAGGGCTACATTACAAGTCACGTGGCTCCGTCACATTACACGTCACGTGGTCCTGCTACATTACACGTCACGTGGCCCCGCTACATTACACTTTACGTGGATCTGCTACATTACACGCTATGTGGCCCCACTACATTAAACGTTACGTGGCTCTGCTACATTACATGCCACCTTGCTTCACTGCATTACACGTCACGTGGCCCCCGTCACTTGCTATTGTGTTGCTTGATAGATGTCAGCTCATGACTCCCTTCTTATTCAAACCCGAGCAATGAATCAGCGATAGCAAGCCTTAGATCCTTTCATGATGAGCAGTTTGTGATTCTATGCTCTCGTGTTGTCAACATCCCATACGTGGCCATAATGTGAGAAATCATCACTTTTCGAACTCTCGATTCATCACTCGCCATTACTACCCTAGAGCGATACACCGCAGGCATCACTTTTTGCAACGTAACAGCTGAAGAACCCAGCAATTATGGCTTGTCACCTGACACGTTTTCAATATCCTAAAACGATGAAAATCGTGTCCAAGCGTGAATCTGCAAAATCTACCGGTGTGTATGGCGCTTTGTCGTCATAATCAATTAGACCAGCGAAACTATACCTTTGGCAAGGCAAGCGTATAGCATAAGCATCTAAATAAATAAGGTTGAGCTAATATAGCAGATTAAACATTCAGATTGATGTCATCACATAGAGGCTTTATATTTCTCAATCCATTCAGAGCAAGTCATCTACTCAATGAGTAGTGCCCGATTTACGCATCTACAAAAGCTGACGTTTATGGCGTGTCAATGTTTACATCTAAGCATACCCAAAAAAACTATCACTCTGGGTTTTTTCTTTAACTGCAATTTACAAACATGTTAACAAACTAGAAACCTACTTTGGCGTGGGTTATGAACAGCACCTCCTAATTTTAACACGAAATAGTTAACGGCAGTTGCCGTAGATTTTAAAAACGCGCCTTACAAACGCGCCAATGTCGATAAACTGGATGGCCCAGTTAGGGTACACGATTTGAGGCACTACCTCGCACAGCTTTGCGCCGCAAGTTAATTGCGTTTTATCTCATCTTATGTGGGGGTTGACGTTATTTATCGCAGCATTTAAGTCGTAAGATAAAGCTAATTTCGCAAAGTGCCTCGACAGCGAATCACATAGACATAAGCCAAACAGAGGAGGCAGTATTTAGGCAAGGCCTGTGTGGGTCTTACGCTCTGATGACTTGATGATATCTAGCTATCCGTGTTATTTATTGTTAGGATGAATATATCATTTATAGAAGGTGCTTTGTAGAAATATTATGAGAGTAAAGTGTCTGGTTAGTTTTGTCGTTGGTAGAAACTTCACAGCTGCGGGCCGTCGGGATGAGAGTTCACTATCAAATTCAACAAGAGACAGAACAATTGATAAAATTGTTCATTAAATGGCTCCGAAAATGAGCTGGTCTATATCTCATATTTGAGACAGTGCTTGATTTGCACTGGTGTCCTCAACCAACCCTCCATTGGTAGTCTAGATGACGAGCAACAACTGCCTGAAGAAGCGCTGGTCAACGTCAAGCTACCGAGATCATGACAGTTCATTACCGGCCACTGTGTATCGTATCTTCAAGCAGGCAAATGAACAGCTCTTTGACCTGAACGAGGTGATTTGATTGACTATTTTGCTCAATCTACTTGCTGCTCACGAGCAAGGAAGCAGACAAATAGCAGTCACAAAACGCTGTTCATCGGCACTATGTATATTTTACTGAATCGTTCAGCGCGTGGTTGGTTTGACGCTTAATGCAATTTATGCAGCCAAGCCAATATGCGTAGAAGCCCAACATCGCTTTGAAAACGGTACCGTCCGTTAACACATTGGTTGTTGCACTAAGCAGACATAAATAAATCTGCCGACTGTTTTGTTGCGTTCTACCTTTTAGGAAGTGGTACGTGCCATTTGAATATGCGAAACATTTTGCATTTACTTCCTGACGTACTACATTGAAACGCAAACATAAATTAAGTAATGGATTTTATGCACTAAGTCGCTTAACAATCGCTACTTTACCAAACAGTAATCCCTGGGCAATAGGAATATATCGGGATACAGTACAAATAACTTCGACGGCAATATGAAAAAATACACACCGGTATCTGTCATGTATTAATACCAGCTTACGCTGTCGATCTAATGAATGCTCCAACCAGTACTAGCACACCTCGACCTATACATACCAAAAACCACCCTAGGCAAGGGTCCACATGTCATGTATTAATACCAGCTTACACTGTCGCTCTAATGAATGCTCCAACTAGTACTAGCACACCTCGATCTATACCTACCAAAAACCACCCTAGCCAAGGGTCCACAGATGGTATTGTCGCCAATATTCTCTAGAAAACAAATGAGTTTTTACGTCTACTCAGGGCAATTGCCGTAAGTTCGGTTTCCAGTTTACATTAATAACGTAAAACATTCTTTCATATATTCTCTTTACCTTTGTACAATTGAATTTCGGATATCGAATCACGCCCATTTCCAATTTTTTTTGACGTTACGGCGCGGCTGCTCCAATTGCTAGGCAATTACTGCCAAATTGTTCCCTCCATACCAGGAATAACAGAGAGGCATTTGGATCTGGTTTCATAGCACAAAGAGAGCAGTGTCGCCATCCTAATAAACAATGTAAGCTAATTCAAGAGACTGCCACTCCTTGGCGATAGTTGTACTGAGTTGTATGCATTCATTGGTTAATGACGGGACAATTCACCCAGATTTCTTCCAATATCAATACTCGCACGTACATCCACAGTTAGATGATGAACTGTAAGCTATTGATAAAGTAAGCATTGCTTCAATCTAGTAAATTGCATTAATTATAAAACTACAGGTTCGCACTAACATACGGTAACCTCTGTTAATGTAGCACGGATAAATAGGCATGTGGTTAGATGTGGCATTGTCATGGCAACGGTAGAAGTGACGTATTGAGATAAAGGCGCTATAATGTATAGGTAATGCTAACATGACCCCGTTTAACCCTGCAAAGAAAGTCGCCATGAATGCTTGCTTATATCATTCTACTGGGTTATCACAAATGTGTCATCAATTTGGCTAATTTGAAGAGTAGATTACTTCCAGGCACCTTTACATCCATACCACATAAGCCACTGACAGCCTCAATGCGAGCGCTTGAAACACTTACTATGTATAACGGACGTCATATACTCGCAGTTATGCGCGGCCTCTTTCTTATAATTTGTGATAGAATCAGATATGATTCAGGGATTAATCAATTAGGCATCACTTAATCAATAATAACTTAAATCACTGATATCATATTGATAGGTGCATTGGGGTTGATCACTTAAGAGCAAGGAACATTATGAACGAGTTTGTTACAGGAAAATGTTTCAAAATAACTCTAAGCTTCAAATCAGAGCTGCCAGAACATACATTACTGAATCGAATATATTGCGATAGTAACATACCTGTTGTAACTGTGGATATGACCATATAAAATGTGTAAAGCCGACTGAATTAAAATGAAGTGATTTAGCATATATCACGGTATTGAACTTAAGAAAGCACAAAGGAAGTTATGTACTGAATCAAGGATAGCTATACAGCATAATGTTCATATAATAGATTTAGGAGCTCGTGCAACATCAACATCAGCGCTATATATTAATGTGGTAATTATATTATGGTTACTTCTGCAAATATGCACCTATGTCACTGTTACCTCTTAACCCTTCGCAACCATAGACAGGTACTGTGTATCGCGCTTTGTAAGAAATCTTTTTATTAGGCGTATATCCAGCGGGCTAAGCTACCTTGCAAGCTGTTGCATCAATTCATCAATTACATGCATCACGAAATAGGAATCTGTTGCGTATGTTTCTCTTTACCGTCGCGATGTACGCTGCAAAACAGATGGTCATGAAGAGCTAAACATTGCCAATGAATTAGGATTATCTCGCGTTTAAGGCTCTTATCTGGATATATACTCATGTTTTCAAACGGAATAAACAGAAGAGTCAAGGTACGTCAAATAACTAGAAATCCGCTGCAAAGCATATATTGGAATAATTATTGGAAAGCGCATCTTTTCCCTGAAATATTTAGTCCTAGTTAGTACAGGTTATTTTCTATACCCATACATATGAAAACTACAAATCGTACGAAGCTTTAGAACTTTGAAGGTAATGCATTGAAGAACTTTTTACAGCATAGACCGATATATGATGTCAACACGTATGGCCTGTCATTCGGCTGGAAGTTGATTTATGAAAGTTAAATAATTATGGATTAATTGATGCATGCTGGACTCTCATATAGACGTGATGTTGGTAAATTCCCCTTGACGAAGTAAGTGTAAAGCAAAAAGAACAACAACCAACCCGGCTGCTGACGTCGATTGACTGACTGTATCTACACTGCTTCCCATGCTCGACAACTCAGTTCCCTATGCCTACACAACGTGCGACGAACAATGACCAGGAAGTGGACCCAGTGATTGCCAATCATCGATCTATTATCTACCTAACGTAACCGGCATAACATCCAATAAGTTATATTCCGGCCAGCCTTTGCATTCATTTGATTTCATTGATGAAGGGATCTAGTTGGCGTGTGTATGGGCGTTACGGCTATATCATCGCCCGATACTCGCACACCATGATGATATTTCAGCTAGTTTTGTGGCAACCTTTGGTTTCTCAAACTGTTATTCGACATTAACATGCTGCACAGGCTGATAAGGCTAGGTTTATCTTTACAATGCAAATACGCCGCAAGTAATCTCGTAATAAAAAAGCATAATATTGCCAATCTCAATTAAAACGGCCAATCGCGCCTAATATGGCCAATCCAGTATAGCATGGCCAATCTAGCCTATGAGTTACAGGCCAGATCAGATGTGATACGAGGTAGGGGTGGTGGGCGTTACAGCTCACGCCTAGATATTTACTTATTGGCAACCGTATTTAGGGCGTTGGTATTCATGTGACAATAGCCTCTTTATCTGATTTTGGTTCTCAAATCAAGTCCTAAACAATGGCGGAGGTATCATTCGTGTGCTCAAACGACATCCGAATATGTCGTGATATCAACATTACTATATTAACACGAATGAGGGGCCGGGGTAAAGAAAATGGATACAAGTTTGACAGCATCTCTAACACCGTTTGATATTTTGCTTCAAAGCCGAGTATGATCAGACAAGTTAACTGAATCAGCATCTTATCTGATGTGATGTTTACTAGAGCATAAAACACCAGGTCCTATTTACCGGGTATCACTGATACTGTACATGCACTTCGTGACCCTAAGTTGTATGTATTGTGAATACTGAAATAATTCTGTGCAACAATACAGTACATATATTTAAGCAAACATATAAATGAAAACAATATTGCTTATAGCTAAATGACTAAAACGCTATACGGCTAGAGCACTAACACTTCCAGCCATGTTTGCAGTGGGAAATAAGTTAATCACAGTAACACTTTCTAACAATTTTCAACCCTTATTTGCTTTCCCCACGCGCTGAGGTGCAATGACATCGCAACACATTATCTACCTGGTACACGCCAGACTACCTGTCAACTACGTTGGCATTCGATATGCGTTGGCACAAAATAATGTACTTTTTTCAGTTGCACATTTCGCTCTTATATTATAGTTCTTTCGATTTGAGAACTATGCCATGCCAAAAGCCGAATTACGACGTCACTACCCATTACCGCTACGTAGGGGAACATGTTGTTGGTAGTTGGTCTTTCTTCTAGCGTATTAAGTGTTGCTTAAATCAGGCATCACCATTTGTGGGCAGCTGGGCTGTCTAAAGCCAGGCCAATACTCACAGTGCTCGTTGTTTTTTAACGTGTAAAAAATCGGCATTGGGTATTACTAGCTTAGATTCGTAGACCTATTCGGCCATCCAAACTGACACTGTTAGCTTGTTACTTTTTCTTTCCCTACAGAGCAGCATATCATAGATGTACGGTAGGATTTCCATAACAATCGTCCACATTTAATGCTATTTCCAACCACATTACACACCCGAGAAGAATGCCAAATGTCGGTAATATACGTCCAACCACACGTAACCAAATATAATGCTTATCTGGAAAAACAAACTATCTTCTAAAATCAAACATTACCTTAGCATCTCGCCAACCTGGTATAATAGTTCGTATTAAGCATATTGATCATTAAACGGATTAAATGTCAAACACGAAGGCTTTGTATCAAATTTACCGATCACGTAACTTGAGGATATATCTGGGTAAAGGTACAAATCAACAGCACGAAAACACACGCCTGGCTTGACTAATCACGTGGTACATATCAAAATATTAATAGGAAGAGCAATACTTGAACTCAGGTCAGCTGACTAATGTTGGGGCATGTAGCTATAGCTTTGACAGTTGTTCACGATTAAGTTGGCATTACCAATTTCCGATCATTGGTGTCATTTCATGGACTGAGCCATTTGGTGTTATCTCTATATATTAGAATGTACGGTTACATGCGTGTACGTTTGGGATGCAACTCAATACAATACAACCGCTGACATTCCTCTTGATGTTTGTCCATGTATTGAAAAACCTTACCATGGGGGGGGGGGGGGGGGGGGGCGTGCGGGGATTCAAATGGTTTTTTTTGTAAATACTCAAATGATTTATTGGGCAACGGTTGGCCTCATGGGGCAGCACTACTGACCTAACACGTCTATTGAATCTCAGAGCGTCTAATCCGTGAAAAATTCTCATTAACCCATTCCTTTTGATTGAACAATGATAAGCATTTACCAGTGGAGAACTCTTGCATCCCAACTTCCGCACCGTGCCTCAATTATTGATGGAAGGTGCTTCATCGCGAGAGCCTCATTGCTAACGACATCCTGCTCCACCTCAGAAATACCCTGCTTTGTGTAATTACATATGATTCTACTTTGAAATTATGTGACATCGCACAAGGTAAGATTATAAGTAGTGCTTTCACATTGTACTGTTATGACCAGCATGCTACAACTCAAATACTGCTCTTCTCTAGACAAACTATACATTACATACAACGTGCGTCGTGAGTATTTTACATACAAACAAGTCTCCATCTGGCAATATGAATTATATTAAATGTTTACTTTGACTGGTGGGTCAGTAAGTCGAATGAATTAGATAAAATATCAAATCATATAACAGCGTTTATAGCCTATATCGAATAACTGCACCGCGCTGTTTGATTCTTTCGTCTGGTTGGCAAAATGACAACCACATTACCACATGGGTAAACCGCCTTGCCAGATCGTGTTGACACAACAGCTATTGGATCATGAGTAATAAACACTGGTTTGGCCCCAAAAGAAGCGTTAGTATGCGATTGCAGTGTTTACGTAGAAATGGCTAGCCATGGTCCGCATCCAATGTGCTCCATGAATACAATGTAGTGGATGCAGCAATCACAACTCTCACCTGGCGCATTAATCCCAACCTGGCAGGTAACAGCTGTATTCACACATTCCGCTCGAGTCGGAAGCCTTTGATCAAACACTGTAATGAATATTAACCATTTAAATGGATATATACTATTGAATTGCTGATAAAACGTCAATGAGTTCTTGTTTGGGCGAAAAGCGTTACATATTATCTATGGAGTTTGTCGAAGTTAACATGAACACGCTGCCATTTTTGGGTGCCGTTTACTTGGGAGTCACAGGGACGCCACAATCAATATAGGCCCGTCTAAAGCTGACATAGGTTATGTTTGCGTGTTTCTAATGAAGACAAAACTCGGCAACGCCCTGAGGTCTTCTTTAAATACACAGCAGTCTAATTCACCAAGTATTTTCATGAGTGAGGGCTACATAACAAGTCACGTGGCTCCGCCACATTACACCTCACGTGGCCCCGCTACATTACACGTCACGTGGCCCCGCTACATTACACTTCACGTGGATCCGCTACATTACACGTCACGTGGCACTGCTACATTGCACCTCACGTGGCTCGGCTACATTACACGCTATGTGGCCCCACTACATTAAACGTTACGTGGCTCCACTACATTACATGTCACCTTGCTTCGCTACATTACACGTCACGTGGCCCCCTTCACTTGCTACAGTGTTGCTTAATAGATGTCAGCTCATGACTCCCTTCTTATTCAAACCCGAGCAATGAATCAGCGATAGCAAGCCTTAGATCCTTTCATGATGAGCAGTTTGTGATTCTATGCTCTCGTGTTGTCAGCAGCCCATACGTGGCCATAATGTGAGAGATCATCACTTTTGGAACTCTCGATTCATCACTCGCCATTACTACCCTAGAGCGATACACCACAGGCATCACTCTTTGCAACGTGACAGCTGAAGAACCCAGCAATTATGGCTTGTCACATGACACGTTTTCAATATCCTAAAACGATGAAAATCGTGTCCAAGCGTGAATCTGCAAAATCTACCGGTGTGTATGGCGCTTTGTCGTCATAATCAATTAGACCAGCGAAACTATACCTTTGGCAAGGCAAGCGTGTAGCATAAGCATCTACATAAATAAGGCTGAGCTACTATAGTAGATTAAACATTCAGATTGATGTCATCACATAGAGGCTTTATATTTCTCACTCCATTCAGAGCAAGTCATCTACTCAATGAGTAGTGCCCACTTTATGCATCTACAAAAGCTGACGTTTATGGCGTGTCAATGTTTACATCTAAGCACCCCCCAAAGAAATATCACTCTGGGTTTTTTCTTTAACTGCAATTTACAAACATGTTAACAAACTAGAACCCCACTTTGGCGTGGGTTATGAACAGCACCTCCTAATTTTAACACGAAATAGTTAACGGCAGATGCCATAGATTTTAAGAACGCGCCTTACAAACACGCCAATGTCGATAAACTGGATGGCCCAGTTAGGGTACACGATTTGAGGCACTACCTCGCACAGCTTTGCGCCGCAAGTTAATTGCGTTTTATCTCATCTTATGTGGGGGTTGACGTTATTTATCGCAGCATTTAAGTCGTAACATAAAGCTAATTTTGCAAAGTGCCTCGACAGCGAATCACATAAACATAAGCCAAACAGAGGAGGCAGTATTTAGGCAAGGCCTGTGTGGGTCTTACGCTCTGATGACTTGATGATATCTAGCTATCCGTGTTATTTATTGTTAGGATGAATATATCATTTATTGAAGGTGCTTTGTAGAAATATTATGAGAGTAAAGTGTCTGGTTAGTTTTGTCGTTTGTAGAAACTTCACAGCTGCGGGCCGTCGGGATGAGAGTTCACTATCAAATTCAACAAGAGACAGAACAATTGATATAATTGTTCATTAAATGGCTCCAAAAATGTGCTGGTCTATATCTCATATTTGAGACAGTGCTTGATTTGCGCTGATGTCCTCAACCAACCCTCCATTGGCAGTCTAGATAACGAGCAACAACTGCCTGAAGAAGCGCTGGTCAACGTCAAGCTACCGAGATCGTGACAGTTCATTACCGGCCACTGTGGATCGTATCTTTCAAGCAGGCAAATGAACAGCTCTTTGACCTGAACAGGTAATTTGATTGACTATTTTGCTCAATCTACTTGCTGCTCACGAGCAAGGAAGCAAACAAATAGCAGTCACAAAACGCCGTCCATCGGCACTTATATTTTATCGGTATATTTTACTGAATCGTTCAGCGCGTGGTTGGTTTGGTGCTTAATGCAATTTGTGCAGCCAAGCTAATATGAGTAGAAGCCCAACATCGCTTTGAAATGGGTACCGCCTGTAACACATTGTTTGTTGCACTAAGCAGATATAAATAAATCTACCGACTGTTTTGTTGCGTTCTACCTTCTGGGAAGTGGTACGTAGCATCTAGTATAGTTGACTATGCCATTTGAATATGCGAAACATTTAGCATTTTCTTCCTGACGTACTACATTGAAACGCAAACATAAATGAAGTAATGGATTTTATGCACTAAGTCGCTTAACAATCGCTACTTTACCAAACAATAATCCCTGGGCATTAGGAATAGATCGGGATACAGAACAAGTACCTTCGAAGGCAATATGAAAAAATACACACCGGTATCTGTCACGTATTAATACCAGCTTACGCTGTCGATCTAATGAATGCTCCAACCAGTACTAGCACACCTCGACCTTTACATACCAAAAATCACCCTAGGCAAGGGTCCACATGTCATGTATTAATACCAGCTTACGCTGTCGATTTAATGAATGCTCCAACCAGTACTAGCACACCTCGATCTATCTACAAAAAACCACCCTAGCCAAGGGTCCACAGATGGTATTGTCGCCAATATTCTCTAGAAACCAAATGAGTTTTTACGTCTACTCAGGGCAATTGCCGTAAGTTCGGTTTCCAGTTTAGATTAATAACGTAAAACATTCTATCTTCTCTTTACCTTTGTACAATTGAAAATCGGATAACAAATCACGCCCATTTTCATATTTTCTTTGACGTTACGGCGCTGCTGCTCCAATTGTAGGCAATTACTGCCAGATTGTTCCCTCCATACCAGGAATAACAGAGAGGCATTTGGATCTGGTTTCATAGCACAAAGAGAGCAGTGTCGCCATCCTAATAAACAATGTAAGCTAATTCAAGAGACTGCCGGTATTTGTACGAAGTTGTATGCATTCATTAGTTAATTCATGACGGGACAATACACCCAAATTTCCTCCAATATCAATACTCGCGCGTACATCCACAGTTAGATGATGAACTGTAAGCCTATTGATAAAGTAAGCATTGCTTCAATCAAGTAAATTGCATTAATTATCAAACCACGGGTTCGCGCTGACATACAGTAACCTCTGTTAATTTAGCACGGATAAATAGGCGTGTGGTTAGATGTGGCATTGTCATGGCAACGGTAGAAGTGACGTATTGAGATAAAGGCGCTATAATGTATAGGTAATGCTAACATGACCCCGTTTAACCCTGCAAAGAAAGTCGCCATGAATGCTTGCTTATATCATTCTACTGGGTTATCACAAATGTGTCATCAATTTGGCTAATTTGAAGAGTAGATTACTTCCAGGCACCTTTACATCCATACCAAATAAGCCACTGACAGCCTCACTGCGAGCGCTTGAAACACTTACTATGTATAACGGACGTCATATACTCGCAGTTATGCGCGGCCTCTTTCTTATAATTTGTGATAGAATCAGATATGATTCAGGGATTAATCAATTAGGCATCACTTAATCAATAATAACTTAAATCACTGATATTATATTGATAGGTGCATTGGGGTTGATCACTTAAGAGCAAGGAACATTATGAACGAGTTTGTTACAGGAAAATGTTTCAAAATAACTCTAAGCTTCAAATCAGAGCTGCCAGAACATACATTACTGAATCGAATACATTGCGATAGTAACATACCTGTTGTTACTGTGGATATGACCATATAAAATATGTAAAGCCGACTGAATTAAAATGAAGTGATTTAGTATATATCACGGTATTGAACTTATGAAAGCACAAAGGAAGTTATGTACTGAATCAAGGATAGCTATACAGTATGATGTTCATATAATAGATTTAGGAGCTCGTGTAACATCAACATCAGCGCTATATATTAATGTGGTAATTATATTATGGTTACTTCTGCAAATATGCACCTATGTCACTGTTACCTCTTAACCCTTCGCAACCATAGACAGGTACTGTGTATCGCGCTTTGTAAGAAATCTTTTTATTAGGCGTATATCCAGCGGGCTAAGCTACCTTGCAAGCTGTTGCATCAATTCATCAATTACATGCATCACGAAATAGGAATCTGTTGCGTATGTTTCTCTTTACCGTCGCGATGTACGCTGCAAAACAGATGGTCATGAAGAGCTAAACATTGCCAATGAATTAGGATTATCTCGCGTTTAAGGCTCTTATCTGGATATATACTCATGTTTTCAAACGGAATAAACAGAAGAGTCAAGGTACGTCAAATAACTAGAAATCCGCTGCAAAGCATATATTGGAATAATTATTGGAAAGCGCATCTTTTCCCTGAAATATTTAGTCCTAGTTAGTACAGGTTATTTTCTATACCCATACATATGAAAACTACAAATCGTACGAAGCTTTAGAACTTTGAAGGTAATGCATTGAAGAACTTTTTACAGCATAGACCGATATATGATGTCAACACGTATGGCCTGTCATTCGGCTGGAATTTGATTTATGAAAGTTAAATAATTATGGATTAATTGATGCATGCTGGACTCTCATATAGACGTGATGTTTGTAAATTCCCCTTGACGAAGTAAGTGTAAAGCAAAAAGAACAACAACCAACCCGGCTGCTGACGTCGATTGACTGACTGTATCTACACTGCTTCCCATGCTCGACAACTCAGTTCCCTATGCCTACACAACGTGCGACGAACAATGACCAGGAAGTGGACCCAGTGATTGCCAATCATCGATCTATTATCTACCTAACGTAACCGGCATAACATCCAATAAGTTATATTCCGGCCAGCCTTTGCATTCATTTGATTTCATTGATGAAGGGATCTAGTTGGCGTGTGTATGGGCGTTACGGCTATATCATCGCCCGATACTCGCACACCATGATGATATTTCAGCCAGTTTTGTGGCAACCTTTGGTTTCTCAAACTGTTAGTCGACATTAACATGCTGCACAGGCTGATAAGGCTAGGTTTATCTTTACAATGCAAATACGCCGCAAGTAATCTCGTAATAAAAAAGCATAATATTGCCAATCTCAATTAAAACGGCCAATCGCGCCTAATATGGCCAATCCAGTATAGCATGGCCAATCTAGCCTATGAGTTACAGGCCAGATCAGATGTGGTACGAGTAAGGGGTGGTGGGCGTTACAGCTCACGCCTAGATATTTACTTATTGGCAACCGTATTTAGGGCGTTGGTATTCATGTGACAATAGCCTCTTTATCTGATTTTGGTTCTCAAATCAAGTCCTAAACAATGGCGGAGGTATCATTCGTGTGCTCAAACGACATCCGAATATGTCGTGATATCAACATTACTGTATTAACACGAATGAGGGGCCGGGGTAAAGAAAATGGATACAAGTTTGACAGCATCTCTAACACGGTTTGATATTTTGCTTCAAAGCCGAGTATAATCAGACAAGTTAACTCTAACCCTGAATCAGCATCTTATCTGATGTATTGTTAACTATAGCATAAAACACGAGGTGTTATGTAAATAAAAGCTGGTTTATATCCGGTTGCTTAACACCATGCTCTATTCAAGTATTTATAGAGCTATATTGGAGTTGCTGTACCTACCGTCGCAATTCTGATATTTGGATGCATATATTTGTCACCATTATCATAATGTGGCAAAACGTCCAGTGCTTCATGAATAAATGAACTTGGTATCACAAATGATCTCAGCTATTACACGGTGGTATGGAAATGGGGGCATGAATTATGGACACACCAAAGAGGTTTCTGTGATTGTGACGTTAGATAATATATCGACGCTGTTACAAGCAAGTCTGGCTGCCGTTGTCGACCCTTCTATAGAGAAATTTCGTTTCGGCGTTTAAATACTTTATACTTCTACCAGTAGAGTACGTATATTGACAGTTACCATCAACTGCACCTAAATGTAATTCATATGCAGGAATTAGGTGCACAGCATAATTTACTTCAATAATTCATTGCCTCAAAATGGCACTAGTGTATAAATGTATTCTGCTGACTAATCAAACTGTACGAGGTTCAATGCAGGAGTAAAAAATGCTTACTCAAGATATATATATATACTGCATGATTGCTATTCCTATTTCCTAGTAGCGCCTAACCGTGAATGCAGCGTCGTTATCCATTTATCGCACCCATAGTAATAGGCCGTATATTGAGATGCATAGCGGGGTCAGAAGAGGCATTCCTAACCACTTACATTTTCATGTAAACAGACATTGCCTTACATGTTTTTGTAGCTTTTGGTCTTCAATATTATAAGCTAGAACCTGCACCGCCTTGTAAAAGGGCGAATAACTTAACAAATGTTGAATATCTGAGATATGTATGAATGTTGATGCCAGTAAAGCTAAATAGTGAAGGCAGGGACCGCATTAGGATCAGCGCTTACCGAACTCTCCATTCATCTTGAAAGAGTCACCTCTCAAACCGTAATGATTCTCATGTTCTATATCCCTTCAGCCAAATTCCAGCCACCATTAGTTACGTGAATGCTTATTGCCTTGCAATTCAAATAGTTATTGAACGGCGAATATATTGGCGTCAGTGTATATCACATCAACCCAACCTGTCGGCGACAATGTATCAACGTTTACCACATGAAACATGTCATACCAGGGTATATCAATTCTGTGATAAGGAATTGATGTTGGCATATGAAAGAGAAGAAATAGGTTGTTTCCATTGACCAAGTATTGCCTACCTAATGCTAAGATCAATAACATAGCACCAAAATACATTTAATGATCAATGATATGAGTTATGTTTGAAGTTGTATATTTAGGTAACTGTCAAGTAAATGCAAGAGTAGACCGAAAAGATTTAATCTGTTTTAATATGATGATGGAAATCCAAAAATGCGAAATACTGTAATTCTTGCACTTAGTTAGCTAATGACTAGTACTATGCCGATCGGCTTAGGGTGGTTATTGAGGTGGGGGGGGGTTGCTTATTAAGATTCCCGTGGGGGGTGGCGACTTCAAATGTTAGATAAACGATTAAACTTGGTTTCTACAGGACGTATGCTAACTTAAATCCTACCTTGCAACAGATAACACAGATATACTGCGTAAAGTTTATCTTCTGTATAAAATTGGATATAGATTGGTAATGGTATCGGCCAAGAGAAAGCACAACATCGGCCAAGTAACTTCGATATTGCTCGGTTTCTGTGTGACCCTGATTTATCCTTTTTTATCAGTAACTATAGTTATTTTAAATAGAGACAAAGAAGTCATTTATTCCGGCTTACATGAACAGCCGTTCCCCATATACAAACTCGATACATTGCTTTCTGATTATATAAGAAGCGAGATCTAATTAACATAGCTAGTTAAAAAGAAAAGTTGCAGTACACTTTGATTTTGCATATGTATCACTCATTTGCATAGATTGAATAAATATACATATTCAAGGCATTGGTGATAGACGTGTTTTCCTGACATAGCACCTGCTCAACGAAGTGTTCTTGCTTTTGTTAGATGTCGTGCGAATAAGCTTTCTAACGGGTCAGCTGCAATATCTCAGATGACACTAAACCACTAAATACATCAGGAAATGCCCGACACCTATTGTTTTATACGAAACTTGTTGTTGCTGTGTTTATGAGCACACAGAAAGAATCCTCTATCCGCCAAGTGGAGGCAGGTTATACCATGTTATGACGGAAGATTGATGCGCTGAATACAGCGGAAATGTCAACATTTTAGCTGCTAGATTCATTGAATATATGTTTCTGAGGAAATGTTTTGTAATTGAAGCTTTCTGTTTAAGACTGCACTACGAATACTTCTTATTTGTCTAGTGCCAGCACCATTGCCGTGTCCCAGAAAAGAGCGTGTAAGAGCGTTTTAATATTATATTATATGTATTTAGTTTGGACGGGATTCGTTAAGGCCGTTTAGTATTGATAACTTAAAATAAATGTAGGGTTGTTGGCACTGGCAATGGATTTGCCAAGTGCATTACCATCACAACCTTGGATAATATTGGGCTCTCACGCAAATATTGGAGCTATTTGATCGGTGACAGCGAGAGGACCACAACGTCTACGTCATCACAATCTCGTCCAGAAACCATCGCACCATAAGTTAATGATGTCGATATAAACCAAAGTTTTTGGCTGCATTCGATGTAATAAGCGCACAAGGACGGAAAATATTAAGGCCACAAATATAACAAAAATATCCGATGGAAGCTAAACTCGAGTTACCATGGTGAGAAGTGTATGGGAGTGCTGGCAGGCCCCATGTGATGGTTAAAAACCCCCCCCCCCCTAACTTCCCTGTACACCACCCCCCCCCCCCCTCATTTCCCGGCAGATGGGAAGCAGTGGGTAAACAAATGACTAAACCTCCATTTACTGCCAAGGGCTGTGCCAGACCCCATGTATGCATGGATTCTGAGGGATATGCACATTCGTGTACTGCAAAATAAGTCAAAGCATCAAATTTTATAACCAACCGCTGGCGACACCAGAAATTGTTTGGCCCAATGGGGCAAAATTCCGCAAGGTGCCAATCTAAAGGTGCCGTGTTGGAGATTGGCCACAATTTAACATCCCCAAGTCTTGCAAGTATCAGCCCTGTTTTGTACATCCCTTCGCCATTTTCCAAACGCCTATTCTGTTCTTGCGGTGTTCAAAGACACAAACCATTGTTCATGTCTGATTTAAGCAACACTAAATAAGACAGATGAAAGAGATGATCCCGACACAACCGGCCTGTAAATAACGGTAAGCTGCAGACACAATACCATTAGGCTTATTAGCTGGCGTCACCTAAATGTTGATCTGAATTCTCAAGCAAATTCGTGAGGTTTTCAATTTTCAATCTAAAAGAACAAATGTTTACTTATTTATAAATTAATAAGTGGCGGTGAATGATGATACTGCAAAAGGCGATTATATATATATATATATATATATATATATATATATATATATATAGAGATATATAGATATATATATATATATATATATATCTATATATATATATATATATATATATAGATATAGAGGTATATATATATATTAATATATATCTATATATAAATCTTATACAAGACATTCATTACCCACACATATATACATATATATATATATACATATAAAAATATATATATATATATATATATATATATATATATATATATATATATATATATATATATATATATATATATGTATATATATATATACGTATATATATATATAGTAATGATTTACAACCATTCGTGGACTCCAACCATTCGTGGACAAATTTTTATTATGCATTTTTGCTATCATTAATTATCAATTATTTATTCGGCGTAGTTTAATTGATAAAATGTAATAGTTTTATGTTAATAAAAATCTTTTTGTCACTTTTTATTCCTGGTATATACTTATGGTCCTCGAAAGGTTGTCCACGAAAGGTCAAGACACTAAACTATACGTATAAATCCAACCTTTCGTGCCCATTTACATTTTCGAACATTTGCCGAATACGGAAATATTTAAATCATTTTCGGTCATCATGGATTAGAAACATAATATTTGTTGTATATGTGATCATTACGAACCATTGGTAACATTTCACGATCTAATTCAATGTTGTAGATTGAGGAATAGGGAGAAAAATAAAGATTTCGGAAATGAAGTTTTAAAAAGAATCAAATATATTAATTTTTCAACTAAACATATCCAACACACATGATTAAACATTATTTCGGCAATTTGGGTCGAAGTATATATGGTTGTATGGAAGATATTGAGGTTTGCTGGTTATGTCAACGAATGGTTAGTTGTTAAAATTTTATTTCGCTATTGTATTCAAGATCCAAAGAAATCACCCGCGAAAAATTATTTTTGTACGTTCCTTACATTAGATTATCATATTGGAACGGTCAAACCAAAATATTTTCAGTTATCTTTAAACAAAAAGTGCGTTGACTTTATGTGGACATATTGGTATATCCTTTCGTGGACCCAAGTCTACGAAAGGTTTGTCCACTAAAGGTCGCGTTCGTGCTAATATATATATATATATATATATATATATATATATATATAGAGATATATATATATATATATATATAGATATATATATATATATATATATATATAGATATATATATATATATATATATATATATATATATATATATATATATATATACATATAAGGTATACATATATATACGTATATATATGTATATATATATATGTCTATATATACATATATATACATACATATATATATGTATACCTATATATGTATATATATATAAAATATATATATGCATATATATTTATATATACATATATATATATACATATACATATATATATATATATATATATATATATATATATATATATATATATATATGTATATATATATATGTACATATGGGTGTGTAATAAATGTCATGCTCGTAGCATTATGATGGAATCCGATTTCAATATTTCTTTCGTAGCTATGTATATATTTGCTACGTCCATGCACTTGAAAACAAAGTATATTCCAACTGCTTAATGGCTTAGTGATATGTAGAGTGTAGCATCATCGGAGTAACAGCATCATGGTCCTCTGACTAACAAATCCATATGTTTGTTCACAAAGGTTGGGAAAAATCATCAATATCGCTAATCCGGGCAACCTTTCAGGTGTAGCTTTCATAACTGCGATCAGATGTCCACATTGCTGGAATGTGTTTGTTGTGGAAATTGCCCGAAGAGTGGCCATGTATGACTGATCATCCAGGGTTCAAGTCGAACTGCTTGGATCATTGCGTCCTGCTTGCATCTAAATTCGAGTACATACAGATCGAAGGACCTGTAGGGGATGATGTTAACACGAATGAGTAAGTTATGCCTTTATTGAAGCACATATAAGGCACACAGTCAATTATAAAACCATGGACAATGTGTATCCCAAGTGACCATGTTGTGCAATACAATTGATAATCATGTTCAATGCACATGACAACAAACAAATAAGCCAGCAATACATTTATATCTGGAGTAAATAGTTGACAAAAATGAGTTAAAAAACATTATTCTTCTATTTCCTCAAGAAATAATCAATTCTTTTTTGCTCAAGGTTGTTCAGATATTTGGCCTATCGCCGTTTCATCTACTGGGTGTAGCACAGATTAGGTAGACATAACAGAAAAGTATTGCCATCATGTGTCTTAAACAAAATACGATCTACATTCCCAGACCCAGATGGCATTTACAGAGGATACCTAGAAAGGAGCTGAGGAGATTTTCTTTGTAGGATTTAGGCGGCATTGGTGTGCTCCCACAAGGATGTCCTTTGCTGGCTTCTCAAATTGAGCAGCAATAAGGGGTAGAACACTCCGTTCTGTCGAAAGAACTTTCGCTAGTCTGTAACCGGGATATTTCTCACGGAGCACAAATACTTCTGCAATGAGGTTGTCAAAATAATCTGAAGCATAACCATTAATTAAAGGTTAGTTGTTAATTGTCTCTGAATCATTAAATGGAATGCTTGGTCTTTTGTGCCAGTATATTACCAACATTGATAAATGGTAACCCTATGGGCAAATCAGAGATGCGTTTATCATAATGAATGCCAGCATTACATTATTGTCTTATTCATATTTACACATATTTAACAACAAATCCTGTGATATATACCAACCAAAAGTGATGAGAACTTTAACAGGCTTCACCACTGGATCCCCCTGTCTGGACTTTGGATATTACGCTCCCCATTGTTACTGGCCTTGTTGAGTGACTGCCTGAGCCATGGGGCCTTACTTCACCAGTGATGCCATGTCATTTAGGTCGTATGATTATTGATTATTCATATATGAAATAATTTTTTCTGTCAATCAAACACTAAGGCACAACCATGACTGTGAATGAAAATTGAATGATCTTAGCTATCTTACCTGGACGGCGTCTTTTCTCCAAGGCACCTAGACTTTTCACTCGACCCTAATTCACATCCATGTAATTGAAAATCGTTGGCATGGCATCTTGGCGAAGCCTAGGTGGTTTTGAAAAGCCCAGACTTCTGAGCAGATCGGGGTCTGTTTCATAGGCGTCCCTCTCAAAGTGGTCGGAGCAAAGGACAGTAGTTTTGGTCGGCTTCCAATCCTTCCTCTTCACCTTTACAATCCAATTCTTATGCATGTTTCGGGAACCGAAAGAAACTCTTACTCGACAACTCGTCGTTTCTACACCCAACCGCAAAACAATAAGGCACAGTCAAAACTGTGAGTGTAACAAACCGTGAAGAACCTTTTTATAAACCATCAACGAGCCGTGACGAAAATGGCGAAGTTTGTTGACCCTCGTGATCCGCGAGCATCGAGCAGCAAACGTGACGTCACGGGGCGAATAATTCCGAGCGTTACCGAGCGGGAAGTTCAACGACTGGAAGACGAAAAAACACACTTTAAAATATTTTTTTAAAGGAATAGGATGCCCCAAAATAACCGCTATTGATATGAATACCATTATTGAAGTTTATTCTTTCGAATTGAGCTTTAAAAAAAATGTGTCTGTGATCTTTAGCAAACAGAACATATTGAGGTGTTTTGCATATCATGGCTCATCAAGGTAAATACAGTCAGTCGTTTGCCATAACAAAGCATTACCACACCCCATTGTGGCGCATTTTAATGGTATGCGGCGTCTCCCATAGTCAACATATATATTTTGGTCCGATTTATCGTGCTGCTCAGTAATTCAAAAGGATGATTGTTTAAACAAAAGGCGTATGATCGGTATCTGGTGCTATATGATAGGATACACTGCGTGATTTATACCTTCCTTGTCGTCTGTCACGGAACCAGGCTTGGCAAATAGAAACATGTCGTTGAGTGTGTTCGAGCCGATGAGGCTTTAGGTCACAATGTTATACGATTATAAAACGACAGGAACGCACAAGACCAGGGTTTTTTCATGCACTAAATACAATAGTTGATTCGAGCAGAGAACAATGTTGGAAAATCATTGGACCGTTATTCAACTCTGTCAAATTGGGTATGCAACCACCACAATAGAACGATGTTTTATGACCGCCGAATTAAACGCTTGCTGACCAGGTTATTGACCTGTATAATTGGAAACACCAGTCCACATTTCAACACAGTCAGTGAAAGTGAAAGTTATATTTCGGCTTTTGCGCCCGGCACAACAACATTTAACGTAACTTGAGGTGTCATGGCATGTGGTCGACTTCTTAAGACTCTACTGTGACCTTAGGTCAATTTTACTGTTATGATAAGTCAAGATATTCCAAAGAAAAGTGGCTGTGCTTGTGCATGAGCACCCTAAAATGCATGATCGTGAAAAACAAGTATGCAAGTTTCATGCAAATATTTATCAGCATTGAAATTGATTCATAATTTGGATTAAGGCCGTGCAATCAAAGCAGAGACGTGTCGCTCTAAAGGAAATGAAAACCATTCACATCGTCTCAGATAGTGTTCGTGTTTCAGCAGCAGTCGCCAGATGACACGGGTCTGAGGTTTTGTTGAGATGACGTTGTTTGCGGACAATGTACATAGCATTTAGCAGTAAGTATTAATCCATTTAAATATCTGCTATAAAACAAACACCATTACAGCAATGTGGGTATCTTACAAATTCTCACTTTCCGATGCCAATCGCTAACCGACCATTAATAATGTTAATGCTAAATTGACCCCATAATAATTATATTCCAAAGGAACCTCGTAGAATGCTATGTGACTCTTACTATTACAAGGAAATGAAACAAAAACAGGCACATGCAAGATACATTGTACATAACACATTCTGATTCATTAAGTAGGCATCATGTAGTGCGTGAATAGAGAATATCGCGCCATTTGCTTGCTGTCTTATCAATTCTGCTGCTTGCATCATATATATGCGTTTGGGAATATTGTCAAAATGTTTATGAGTGTGTAAGGTAGACTGCAGATTGATAATTGGCAATCATTATTGCTGTTTCCCATACCGAAGTGTCTTGATCGTGGAGATCTAGACCATTGGGTAGGCATAGGAGAATGAGTTTTCGAGTATGGAAAGTGGAAGAAGTCATTCAATATACGTTAGATCATAAGCTGCCTACCGCCTTTTTTAAAATATTGAACTATATAGAATTAACTTCTAGCCAGGAGGCATAGTTAAACAAACGCAAAATATATGGACAGGTGGATGATGCAACCACGGCTTAAGAAAATAATAGTCATTTGTTGCTGAAAAAAGTTATCACATTGAAAATTCAAACGTTTCATGCGGGTAGTAGCTTGTGGGATCACTTTCAATGACATGCGTATTGTTAATAACCGTGAGAAGCACTACAGATAATGCGCACAATGCGCTGAAATGCTTCGACTGAACAATTTAGGGAAAGGGAAATGATTATTTCAACATATGCATTTGACGTTTTTAGCACAGATTATGTCAATTGATATTTGCAAAATCGAATAATAAGATCAGAGAATTATATGGAAGATGTTCTTGTTTTACTGGCACAGCTCGGCATTTTTATCGCGAGATTTATTTCAGTGTATGGATACTTTAGAGAGACATATAACTCAATTCTTTCCAATTTGTGTTGCACCTTCTTTATGCATTCGTGCAGCAGCTTGCAGGGCAATATAGCGTGCAATTTCCTCACAAAGAAAGTAAATATTAGGCTCATAAAATGTGATCTGTTTTGCCCGTAAGTAGACTCTGTGGTTTTCAGAGCACTAAACAGCGCCAGTGGTTTAGAATTGCAATCTAGCCTTTGCAAACTACACGTTTCCATAGTGCAACCCGAGAGCTTACAAGAATCTTAGGATCAAATTGTCCTATTTAACAGTAACAGGGTTCCTAGCTCTATTATATAAGGATAATGCTATAGAGATCACCTTCATTCAGTTTATTACTTCCTTTGTGCTTGCTAAAGTACAACGCCATGCAGCATTCTAACCCATTAATCTTCACGCATTATGTATCATGATATCCACATCAGCAACTATTTTCCAAGGTATACCAGCAAAAAACAAAGTTATCGATGCCCCAATTGCAAAAAGGCTCGATTCAACAAAA
>CM067342.1:57877743-57941831 GCA_034190875.2 Urechis unicinctus
ATGTTTCCCAATAATAACACAGGTGTCAAATCTAAATTGACATAACGCGCTTTCGTAATGTATTAGATTCTCACACTTCATATGTGTACCTGTGGACTTTGTAATACGGTCGAAGTCAATGATATTGGGGGGTTGGGGTGGTGGAATGGGGGCAGCTTTCACAGTTTTCTTAAAATGAAATGTCTTACCGCGCTTGAGTTTGCGCTACATCTTCTATAAATATTCCCTGCGTTAAATCCTTCGTCGGCTTATTTCACGTTGAACATGGTTGTTTTGAACTTTGACTGCTTCGCTAGGGTAGTCTTTAAGGGATGGCTGACGCGTCAGAACACGGCCTTTAACAATCAGCAGTCTATATCGTCCCACAGTGTGCAGTAGCACAGACCACAGACCGATGTTTATCATTAAGTTCATTCAGAAAAATTCTCTGCATATCTGGTTAAACCATCTCGATTATCGCGCGTTATTTTAATTGCGTTCAGGACTCATAGCTGCTAGTAGCCCCACAGAACGTCTAAGTAGACGTTCTACTTTCTCTTAAACCGACGAAATGTAAAAATTTTGAGATCGATTCAGACAGCTACCAAACACCAAACATACCCAAGTGATGGATTATAGAATGCAATGATGTTCACGGACAATTTTATCCCTTTTCGGCGGGGGATTTCATCCATGGTAATTAGTTATAGTTCGATCAATTTGGGAAGCGGTAAAAAGTCCGTAACACACCAACGTGTTTGTTTTCAAGTTCAAGACCACGTGCATTGCACATGCTCAGAATGACTCGACCCATCGACGACTAATGCTAAGGCAATGCGGATGAGGCTGCGGGAAATCACGCGACGCAATATTTTCCAAAATGGCGGTCATCGTATCGCGATTTTTCGGAAACGATATATCGATGTCATTTATTGAAGAATAGCGTCGAGTGGGGGTAAATTTTTGGTGCGCTATGACATTTTTTTGTACATTCTCTTGATGTAAGTTATTTTCTAGATGCGTGATAGAGCACTTTAGCCAAACGCGTTTTCTTGGACGCGCGGAAAATGTTGAAGCAGAACGGTATATATTCATATTACCGTTCGACCGGGGCTAAGCTGCTAGAAGTATGGCAACCATGCATGCAAGCGTCAACCTGTCTGATCCACATTCAATTTATACTATCATGGAGTAATGATAAGATTTTACCTTCGTTAAAACAGAGTAATGCGCCATTACTCCAAGATACCTACCACCAAGGTCACATGTGTTGCCCTTGCATATTATTCTTTGTATCATTGAATGAATATGACAGCCATAAACTAGAATAATTAATAAAAGGTAATCTGTCAAATAGTTCTTTATGTATTTACGACTTCATGATGACCTAAATAGTGCATGATTATTGCCGCGTAATCTCCCCAGGGAGGACTTTAAAACTTGAGAATAAGACCATATTCCAAATAGTTTCGTATTAATTCTCAATGTTTATTATGAATCAGCGATTCACAGAAATAAATACAGATGGCATTATTTCCAATGTTCAAGTTAGATGTTAACCAACGATGATCAATGTCTGATTTTACAACTACCTTGATATGTTTCTGTAGATATTTTAATCCATATGAGAGTAAATAAATGAAAAAATTATACCTACTGCAATGAGTAGAAGACATTTATTCAAATAATATAATTTATTGCTTTCACCAATTGCCGTCCACTCTCAATACAGGAAGATGGTTCAGCATTTCCAATTAAAAACAAAATTCACAACTAAGTGAAGACTTCATTTGCAAACGAATTGAGAATGTGTGAAATATATCACAGTTGCAATATTTATATGTAATCGGAGAAACAAAAATAGTTTCTTATGTTATAACTTATACAATCTCAAACCACAAAATGAAAACAACAACTCCGCATTAAACTCCGCGATTGATTTTAACTAAACAGTTTAATGAAATATTCGTATGTGCTGCACATAAAAACAGGTCATGATTTATGTGTAGCAATACTATAAAGATATTCCAGTTAATTGTGGTTGACCATTGGCAGGGCACCTATAGATCAAATGGTCTATTTTCCTTGATTCTATTGTTTATCAACAAATTTATCAGCTGGAAGCGATACAGAAGCGCATGCACCAGCCCGAAGAAAACATCTACTGATGTTAAGATCATGTTGGATGGGTTTCCATTCCGTGCCGCATCCCTTTGCTTCAACAGCAGCAGTGTAGACGAAAAACTCCGACTTAGACCCACTTTTCGGCTTACCCCCAACCAAAACAACCGTTTTGACGTCATCACCTAATACCATGATACAATCTTCATTTGGAATCTTACATTCAGACAAATGCCTTACACCATCGGATTCATCCTTGTAGAGATCTCGCAGTTTGCAAACGCACGTGTTGTTGACATCGCACATAATGACATCATCTCCGGAAATGGCGACGCCATTAACATAATACCAGCCTCCATAAGGGAGAGTGATCGAATGAGAGACGCTGAGAGACTGGGTGGAAAACACTTGCAGGAGTAATATATCCTCATCGTCTTGCGCCCCATAAACAATGATATCATCGTTGTATACACAACAACACGTATTGTAGCAGTAACTCCCCGGAAGCGTCCCAACGACCCCCCATGTCGTTGTACCGGGCATCAACATCTCAACTTCATGCATCATTTTCTTATAGTTCCCGGATTCCGAGCCTCCAAGAACGAAAATACGACCGCCGCAAACCGCCATGCAGTGTCGCAAACGCCCACGTTGTAATTTTCCGCATGGTCGCCAGGCGTCGCTGTCAGTGTCATATAAACAGACTTCGTTATTTCCAGCTCCAAGACCACTTACATATAGTTTACCCCCTGAAGCGCAACAAGCGATGAAGCCATTTCGTGGAATGCCAAGTGGAATCGTAGTTAGTGTCCTGCAGGGTGTATCCAACGATAATGGCAGACAATTGACCGTATCACTAGCATCTTCCCATCTTCCTTTGACGTGATCCTGGCTTCCCATATACACCAGGCACGGTACCTTTTTCGACTGGACATCAGACGCATTCTTTGCCCATGTTGCAGCTTCCATTAAAATGGACTTTGCATCATTGTTATTCTGGACCAATGGGTCAATTAATGCTTGGTTCAAAAACCAGTATCCCATAGTCCTCAGCTGCAATGCCTCAAGGATGTTGCTGAGATGTCTACTCCGTCCTTCTGGATCTGCTTTCACCCAAACCATGGCAGCCACCAACTGTTCTCCGGCGTTCCGAGAAACTATCTCCTCGTGTGACAAGAGCTCGATAACACACTCCAAAGGGAGATTTGAAAAACTCTTATCCTGAGGCATCTCCCAGAAAGTCTCCAAGGCAACCAATTTGGCAGACTCTGACATTATGTTGTCATGAAGCCTGAATCCAACTGCCCAGATCTCCAAGCAATTACTGGCAGCTATGGGGATGTTTTCATAGGCTGCCCTTAAACACTGATCATGCAGTGCAACCATCCCCAGAGCCTGTGCTATCTCTGCTAACTTCTTGGCTTCATCTCTAGGAACATTAATTGTACCAACATACATGTACTCCAAACAGAACTTCAGCAGCTTAGGGTCGTAATCTAGAGATAGTTTATGCTTAGATTCTTCTGTCATTTCAGTGTTATCGAAATACTGGCTGCAAAAATGTGAACCAGCAGATAGTACAACTCTGTGCACAGAAAAACATTGATTTTGGACAGTTATTTTGAAATCTGAGAGTTTGGATGTTTTGAAGAGATTGCTGAATGCTTTGCGCATGGATTGAGTATCATCTGTTACTGTAAATTCATCGGTTCCTCTTGAGAAGAATATATCATCTTTTCCATGACCTTCTTGAAGGTTAAGGTCACTCAAGTTGTCCTCCATTGGAGTAGCCATCATTAAGTCCTCTATAAAAACCAGAACCCAGAGTCGAAATGTTACTTCCGTTTTGAGAAAAACACATATTTCACAGATATCAGTAATATTTCAATCATGAAGAAAATGTTTCATCTAGATTGAGCCATCCAACAGGACTGGTTGTTTAACTCAACTCTGGTCATTTGCTACAATTGATATTAATCACACATAAAACATTCTTAAAGCAGCCCATTGTCAAATATCCTATCAAGCATAATATACATTTCACAGGTAAACACACCTATTTGAGGCAGTGAATGTGTTTAAATATGTTTAGGGGGCAATTAGGTCAATGCAATGGCTTTTTTTCTCCATGTGGTGGGTGGCAAATGTCTACCCCTTTCTAAGAGAAGGTCAAAAACTCCAATCAAATTTAGGAATACTTTTCTGTAGTATATATATTTACCAAGAACAACTGGCAAGCCAGATAACTTAGTAATCATCATATTTTACATTCTGTGAAAGGATATCAGTGAACCTATGTTGTCAGAAAATCTGAAATCTTTTAGAATATTTAAATCTATTTTATAATTGCATTTTATTGACAGGAGAATTGCGGGGTTTAAAAAGTATCTTGTTAGAAAAGCTGGATATTTACATCGTAACACTTTTCAAAATGAAAAAAAACCCATTAAAAACAAAAGATAACTCCTGACTTTTCCCAAATAAATTATAAAGTAAGGCAGGGGTAAAAATAGGCAAAGATCTAGGGCCATTAGCCCTACAAATAGCCCTAGAAATTGTCCAGACATTCCGGCACTTGAGGTAGAAACTTAATACCAGGAGGCCTGGCTCAATTGGCCAACTTGTGGCCAATTCCATTACAAATCATGCAAACTTTTACGAACTTACACAACGTGATGGAAGAGGGTTTCTTTTCAACTGATCAAATTAGCTCTTCTTCAGTTTTATTTTATTTCATAATACTTATCTTAACTAATCACCTACAACTTTTGAAAAGTGTAGTTGGCCTAAGAAATTTGTTACCATTGCATACATGTGCTTCTATTTCTCTATGCCCAACTAAATTCACGGATACAGGTCAAAGTATCATAGGATATGAATGACCAAGTCCTATTAACATATGAAATGCTGATATGTGATATTACAACTGTGTATCAGGTCTACAAGAGCCAAGTGATCCACCCAACAAACTAACCATACTTACAATTTACCCGCTGTCTTTTGCAAGAAGGAGTAAGTTCTTATTGTACAATGGAAGATACCTTCTCGGCTTGTTAACCTAATTACTATGGTGTCAGACATGAAATGGGCATATACACAGCATGGAATATACTGTGACATGTACATGGAGGAAATTTCAGAAAGATTATGGGTATTTTTTCAGATATTGGAATTTTTTCCCCCTAAAGTGTTACATGTGACCCTTACCTTTGATAGGAAACCCTTCGATTTTGAAAGGTAGGGGCTTGGTTGACATATGGATGAGGACAGCAACTCAACTCGAACTATGCCACCCACTGAAACTACCTTGATCCAATCACCCCTTAAACAATACTCAAGCATAAAATAATCTAGCCCTGCACGAAAGTGCTGTTACATCCAGGGGAGGGGCACTTGGCCTTGTCCCGGGTAGGGGTGTGCTGTGAGACCTCGAAAAACCTATACCTCTCATACAAGGTGAAAATGCCAAAAAGCATACCCCATGGTACAAGGTATCGTGTAAATGAATAACCCGTCATACGACGAGAAAATGGGGTTTGCGGCTTGGATAATTAACCATCAGAAATCCCGATATGTTGGCGCCTGTTACAAGAATGCCGTAGACAAAAAGGCAGATAAACGTGTGATTCTCGGCGAGTCACACAGGGACCATTCATTGCATTTGCATTGTCAACAGTAGGTGGGAAATCCCGGGAAAAAATCTTGACATACTGAAACAAAATACATACCAAACCCGTAGAACAGATGGGAAGAGAAAAACATACCCCCTGGCACAACACAAAGCCCCCGAAAAACAGATTGCTACTGAAAAACATACCCCACCGTACAAATATGATCCCCAACAAAACCCATTCGTACATGTTGAGAGGCCGAAAAGACATACCCCATCAAGCAGCACATGTATAATACCTCCATCAATAAAGTGCCCTCTCCTGAGCGTTTCATTGTCAATCGATGTTTCCCAGGGCGAACAACAGCCTGTCGTGACTTGTGTTCCTTGACTCGCCTTACACTCCACGACCGTATAATCAGTATTTCATACTGGCAACTCAAACACAATGGTGACAATAAACTGTCATTGTATACCTTACACATTGTGCACAGATAATATTATAGTATTGTTATCTGTAACGTTACCTTTGAGGTCGCAACAACACCAATCAACAAGGCTTGCCTAAGCCTAAGAAGTTGGTGGTCTAAAGAAAATCCTTATCCCTTAATTATCGTCGACCTGATCCACAACTGTACAGTCTGTAGTTCGCAAGGATAAGGTTTATGAACCTCGGATCCAGAGACGAATATAATAATGGTGTATCAACGAAGTTTAATCTGCTTCCTTTTCAATTTTATCAGACCGTAACGAGCTCCATTTTCCTTAAATCGAAAAGTACAAAATTATACATATTGCACTTTCGTTTTCGAACATGCAAATTTGTTATTACAGCTCACTTCGTCATCGTCATAGTTGCTGCGCCAAACGTCATGATTGAAGAGAAAACGTTATGATGACTTGTAGCTCCTTGTTTTGGTCGACTGCACTTTGTTAGGTTGTAAAACCATTTTGAACCTTTTGCTGGAAACAAGTCAATTCATTCAACGAGCGCGTTCGGCAGTCTTCAGTTTCGCCTGACTGAACGTCACTGTCACTCGGGGAACGCGCTCGATGAATGAATTGATTTGGGTGCCTGTAGTCCCTATGTCTGTGTGTGTGTGTGAGTGTGCGTTCGTGCGTACATGCGTGGTGTGTGTGTGTGTGTGTGTGTGTGTGTGTGTGTGTGTGTGTGTGTGTGTGTGTGTGTGTGTGTGTGTGTGTGTGTGTGTGTGTGTGTGTGTGTCATCATGTGTGCGCGCACATTGGTTTCTATCGACTCATTCTGTTGGGTCATGCATGCGCTAAAATATCACCCGCGGCTCTGGTTTCAATAACTGGTTCTGTTTTTAACACACATGTACCACTCACGGGTTCTGTTTGATGATATATACCCAGGAAATAACGCTTGTAAGCGAAACCAGGCCACGAGATGATGAATACGCATGCATGAGATATGTGTGTGGGCGCTGACGGTTGGGCCCACAGGCACTCAATTCAATGCAACGAGCGCGTTTGGTAGTGTTCGGTTTCGCCTGGCTGGTATATACATATATATTATATACACATGTCGCGAAAGTATTTTTTATAAATGTGAACGTCATAGATTATTTAAAATATTTCGGAAATTTTAATCGAGAGCACGTTGAATACGGGATGTTTTTCCTTGCTGTAAACGACCAAACTTAACGCTCTGAACCCATTAAAGCAATGTCTTGTTACCCCACGTCAAACGAGGTTCTTGGTATGTATCACAAGGTGGATCTTGTAAGCGTCACAGGCACCCAAGTCAATTCATTTGACGGGCGCGTTCCCCGAGCGACAGTGACATGTATGGTGATATATATAAATAGATATATATAGATATATATATATATATATATATATATATATATATATATATATATATATATATATATATATATATATATATATAGAGATATATATATATATATATATATATATATATATATATATATATATATATATATATATATATATATATATATATATATATATATATATATATATATATATATATATATATATATCTCACAAACACAGGCACCCAGATCAATTCATTCAACGAACGAAATCGAATTGACTTGGGTGCTTGCCAACTAAAGCACAGGCGGTCGGTTCCTGATGCCAAGATTCCAAGCCAAAGGGTTTCAGTATGCATAGTAGATAGCACTCTCCATGACAGACACTCTTTCTAACTTACAAAATGGCATGTTGATATTACTTTTGATGCAGACCGCTCCACAATTAACCGTAACGAGCTGTGCTCACACCAACTCTTCCCAAATAAAAAAAAATCTTCATTTCTCACTGATATACTCCAAGTGTAATCACTTCCCTCAAATCACACATAGTAATGTTGTAATTAAAGATGCTCAAACTATTTCTGGACTCCCCGCCCAATTATCCTTCTTGGATGCTCGCCGCCTCTCCCGCCCCTTTTCCCTCAAGCTCCGGGTTGATTTTCTAGTAATAACCGTTCTTAGGGGCGGATCTTGAATGTCATTGAGGAGTTGGAAGGTCATTGGCTGCAGACCAGCTGTCGTCACGGTGGTAATTCTGGCATTTATTCCCTTAATCAGCGTGACCATTCGTCAGCCCGTCAAGTACAGGGTGCTGGTAATGAGTCATTGATGAAGAAAGCGCGCGTAAGAACACGGACTTTATCAACCCGACATAATGTTCTCTTCCACACTTAGTCAGTCACGAAAATCAAACCATTTACTTGACTTAAAACGGATGAATATTATTTCTGGAAACAGAAATTAACGAGTCTAAATTTACCAATAGCAAGTATGTTAGTTCTTTGCTCATATTCCATCCGTTTTCAGCTTCGCATGTATTGTAGCGTCTACCTTGAGCCATATTTGGTTTAAAAATCATTACCCATAATTAAAAAAAAATGGGACTTCACCTAGGCCATAAAAGAGCCGGGGTCACCGACTGGATCCGGGTTTTTGGATATGATTACTAAATGCAGTAGGGAATCGATAAATGTTTTTTTTTCAAAATAGAACTTCGATGGCTTTTGATGAATTGCATCTTGTAAATTACCATAGGCTGATTTGAGATTATATGTGCGGGGGCTTTCACGCATCAAGAATATCAGAACATCAAGAAAGAAGAGTTCGTGTAAGAGGCTCCAGGCCACGCCGTTCAAGCATTAGCTTCACGAGCGACAAACAACTGAATAAAAATATTTTATGGACATGAAGCCGGCATACTCTAAAGCTATCTGTGTATAGAATAATAGCTAAACAATACCATTGTAAGGTCAAAAAATCTGCCCAGAAGAGACACGAACTCACTATCTTCTGATCCTAAGTCAGACGCCTTATCCATTAGGCCACCATACCCATCATTGACTAACTTAAAGATTACTAACAAAGATCAGTCATCCAATATCCATTAATTCGTTCTTTTTAAAAAAAATTAGAAATGACATCAGCCGACTGTAATATCGTGAAAAAGTGCCTGATCGATGCAATGGCAAACTTTTCTTTCAGTCTGTAACGATATCCATTGAGACAGCTATCGAATACCGAACACTACAATACAATGTAAATAGATAAACAGGTATAGGCCAGTCCAACGCTTGAACCAATATTTCCTTTGTTATAGGAATAATGAACTTCACCATTGCTGACGTAAGCTTTTCGGGAGGTGTGACCAAACTGTTAGGTAGGCAATTTAAGCACAGGTCACAAGTATCACAATGCGATAATAAAGCGTCACGGATCGTCGCAGTGTGTTTCCTCATTTGATCCGTGCGACCAAGGGATAACATACTTATCGCGATGGCACATACACGCGATAATCAAGCGCAACTTCTAACCAAATGCTCGCCGTATTCATTAAGCTACCGTGTCGGAAATTACACAAGGGTTGTATTGGGGGGTTCGATGGTACGACGAGATCGGTTACTCTCCGACGGAGTTTTTGAAATTTATAATTATATTGCTTAAAAGCAACCAGTGTTGAGGACCTGTATCGGCTTAGAGTCTGATTAAAACGTCACTATAACCGAAGAAAACTATCAAAGAAAGTTGCTTAAACGACCACAATCCTTGGGTTAGTCGTTTGTCATAGACGTTGTGTGGGTAACAGTATAAGTTCTATCTGTTGTGTACATTCTTATGCTGAATCATATGCATCAATACAATTTAAAAGTATACGATAACTGTACATATCAGGTTGCGTTTTCGGTAATTCATATCAACTGTTTCATACAACTCTTGATTTAGGAATACACTTTCATTGCTTCTAATTAATTTTAACCCAGGATATGGTTTTTGTCAATGTTTCTGTACTTGATACTTGCCGAGTTTGTCCTCCGCGGTATTGTCTGGCTTTGCAGATGTTATGAATTCGCGTCTCAGCGAAAAACCGGGGAGATGGGTAATACCGTGACTTTCAGATGAGCAGCGCACAACCAGATTAATGTTCAGCCAACAAAGCACTTTTGAGAAAACCCCTGTTATAACACTTAGAATGTGTGCTGGATATCAGGTGCCTCCATAGTCTTGCCATGTTGAAGCTACGTTACTCGGTGAGAATGGCGATGAACTATAGACAAGGAAGCTGGGTGATATTGAGACACGGTCTCAATTATCGTACGGCCAGCCAGCGATATGAGTAAAAGACCCAGCTTTCACTCAGGCTCTGAGGCCGAGAGGAGAGAGCCATGCGATGAGACGCATTGAAATCTTCTCACTACCTTCCCAGAACAAAAGAGCTTGAGCTCACACGAAACACTAGATAGTTTCTGCTAATTATACATTTCGAGATGTTGATCCAACTTACATCGGAGTTAATAAACCCTACTAGTCTCTCGGATCTCGGATGGGGGTGATTCAACAAATCCATTCACTCCCTGATAATTCCACGCGTTTTGTTAAGCTGAATGAGCCTGCACATAAGTCATTGACTGAGTTTGAATGGGATTCATGGTACGTTTTTAAAACCTGTGGTGAAGTTAAAGCTTCCAAAATTCATAGTTGTTTCGCCAGTTTGTGTCCTTGTGTGGTCAAAAACGGAGATGTTGGACGCTGTTCAATAATTATTGTTGTCGCTGGGACCACGCTGTTTAGAAGAAACTGGCTTGAAAGTGTTTGACACAAATACAGCCTATCACGAAACAGCTCTCTTATCATTCGACCAATCAGTTATTAGTTTACAAAGCATTCTGAAAGTCGAGAAACCCACTGACTCGTCAAAATCTCCCAGCATACATCACGATAACGGGGATTTACGGGGAAAAGACCACTTGTCTTTAGTAACAAAGCCTTGAGACATCAGGTGGGAAAAAACTGGTTCGAGATAGTAAGACTACTTGGCCTTCACATTATCTAAAAGTACTCGTTTCGTGAACATGAACCCTTAACTGTCAGTTTGTGGTCGCTTAATGTTCTCTGACGATCGATTCAGCTTACAAGGAACACCTTTGTAACAGTAATATACAATGAAGGACCGGGTCCTTCAGTGTATATTACTGTTACAAAGGTATGGTCTGATTGGTCAGTGACACATTTCCGAAGATTTGTTGCCATATTTGCTTTTATACCCTGCGCTTTAGACGTCTTTGCACAAGAACTGAAGTATTTGCTTTTGCTTAACCATGGAAATGACTCCATCGGAAGCCCTCGATTACGCGCATCAGTCGCATGGCGTGGTATTGAAAGACTTTCAAAAGGATTGTACACTCTGTTGCTTAATGGGTCGTGACTGTTTCGTGAATGTGCCTGCTTGCTATGCGTTTGCGTTATCCCGGATAGGGGTGTGCCGCGGGACCTCGAAAACTCGTACCCGTCGTACAAGGTGAAAATGGCCAAAAGCATACCCCGTCTTACAAGGTATTATGCGAATGTATAACCCGTCGTACAAGATGAAAATGGCAAAAAAAAGCGTACTCCGTCGTACAAGGTATTTATGCTAATGTATAACCTGTCGTACGTCGTAGGCAGGATAAAAGTGTCGGAAAAATCTCAATATCTGATCAGCTGATTTCTGATTACATGCAGTAACAACTTCGCGCGCTTGTACAGTCGAGCGTATAATTCCCGGCGCGTCTCGGTGCATTAACATTGTCAATGGTCGGTGGGAAATCCCGGGAGAAAATCTCGACACACTGAAACAAAATATATTAAACCCGCTGTACAGATGGGAAGAGAAAAACATACCCCGTCATGCAAAACGAAGCCCCCAAAAAACCCGTCGCACAGATTGCAGCTGAAAAACATACCCCGTCGTATAAGTACGAGGCCCAACAAAACCCGTCGTTCAAATAGTGAGGCCGAAAAAAAACATACCCCGTCGCGCGGCACATGTATACTACCTCTATACACTTAATTGCCCCCCCCCCCGTGCACCCAAGTCAGTTCATTAAATGAGCGCGTTCCCCGAGAGACAGTGACATGTGCTATAAAATATACATAAAGTAAGGCGAAACCGACCACTGCCGAACGCGCTCGTTGAATGAATTGTGGTAGTTGGTGTCGCTGCCAGGATATGTTGTGCAGGATTCTATGGTAGCTCTTTTGTACCAAGTGGAGGTTGCGCTCCAACAAGGGTGTACCCGATCGTCTGTTGGGCTAGTCTATGAGTCTGCTGGGCTAGGCAAGGATGGGTGTATACTGTACACGTTTGTTAACTTTTTGTTGTTGTATTGAGTATCTGGGGGTGTTGGTATTGGTTAACCATGAAACTATTAATCTTAATTCGTCTTATCAAATGAGTTTTCGTTGGGGGAATCTATGTGTCTAGGTCATGTTGTTTACGCGCACGAAAGGTATCAGATACGGGTCATGCGTTTTGGTCCAATTAGTTTAAGGAGGTAAACAACTATAGCTCACGCGATATTTTAAAAGATATCTTGTAAACCCGGTTTGGAACCCATCAATAAACGTAGATTGTTCGAGTATGTTATTAATGCCAATTGTATCGTGTAATAGCCGCGATAATTTGTACGCCACTAGTTAGGCTTGATGATAGACCAATCGTAATTCATAATTAACCTCATTAATAGTTGGCTTTTGAAGGAGTGATTGCTAGCGTTATGAATATACAGAGAAGGATGTATCAGAGTGTAAGTGATTTCCCGAATGCCATGTAAATAAGTACTGAACTCGTGCAAGAGAATACAGGGGAAAACATTAGCTATCGCCCGATTGTCCCTGGCAAGTAGGTGAAGCCATCGGACAAGTGAAACGGCCATCTAACTTGCCCGACGGGACAAGTCGCTTTCATATTCTATTTTATTTTGTCTTTAAACGAACCATTTCAAGATCGATCGGCGATTCCTGGGAATCAGAAGCGGAACTGCGTCATAGTCCAAACCTTAAAAGCCTCGGAATAGATCAGACGCTTCTGGGGCCGAGAGTACGTTAGTGATGGTGGGGTCACTCCTCTTTTGATGAAGGATTTAAAATATCCTGTCGCACACAACAACCCAGAGATTCCTCTCCGACAATATAAATTGCCTGATGATCTAACATAACATGTTGATATCGGTGAAGCATTGTACTTTTAAACTTTGTTAATGCACTCCGTAAAACGAAGTATCAGCATCGAGATATTTGTGCGTTAACTCTCGATATGACTCACCAGAATTCCCACATAAGGTAAGTTCCCCCATCCGATCCATTCTTGCTCGAAAACGTATATAGGACGTTGGTACGCTTGTTGTCATACCATTGCTTCGAAAGTTGCAAAGGATTGCATTCATATTTGAACTAGACATAGAAGATTGTAGCAACATTGTGCAATATTGATAGCCAAATCAGCGTTTTATTTGTTGTATAAAGGTTGAAGATACATTTGGAATCGAGACGCACAAGGATGACCGTTAATATACAGTCTAGAATCTCCTCATTTAGAGGGTGTGGTGTGGATGTGAGACCGATAGCTTTAGCGAAAGCTGGATTTTCATTCCATTCGACATCGCGCAAAGTCCGTTGTGGGTCATGTGGGTTGGTTTTGGATCCAACGGTACGTGACCCGCTCAGGGTTCATGAGCAACTCGCCCCGCGTTGTATATATTTGAATTCATTGCAAAGCAGTCCTAACATGGATCCAAGGGCAACGTTTTCTGCTGGTGCAAGGGGAAATACACTGTCAACAAATTACAACAAGGGTTTCGGAAAAACATCGGTGGAGCCACAGTCTTTACGCGAACCATCGGAAACGACCAACCCTTTGCTATCCCGCCCTGAAGCCACGGGCGGTGCTGCGACTGCTTTCCAACCTCGACTCGAACGATCTGCTGTCGAGCGCAAGCGCAGGAAGCCTGATCGTGAATTCTTGTTGGAGATGCGCGATGAATTCAGGCGCCTTGAAACATATTATGACTATCCTACTAATGATAGTGAGCGGATTGAAGATTTTGCCGCGGCAGGGTTTTTCTATCAAGGCTATTTTGATTATGTACAGTGTGCATTTTGTACACTTGTCCTGAAAGAGTGGGAATCTAGCGATGTTCCTGCCGCAGAGCATCGAAAACATTCACCGAACTGTCCATTTGTACGAGGTGTACCTGTTGAAACCGAACTCTTACTTTCTGGCGAGGTACGTCAATTTGCATAATTATGTATTCGTCACTGGTAGTTTGCTGTTTTCAAGGTACTTTGAGTCACCAGCGAGACTGCAGTGTTATTTTATACCTAAAGATTTGATTGCAAAAGTCCTTATAGGTTTAATGCAAACCATTTTTTTGTTGAAAATAAAGTCAAAGAAGTAATTGTGTATTCTTTCGAATTTCCTTTGTCACAGAAATCGCCAAGTCTTGAAAAAGGGGTGTCAAAATCTTTGCCTCAAGATATTGTAGAGGTTCCTCCTACGAGCTTGCCACAAAAGCCGCAGTTTGCTTCTGAAGAGCACACATTTGGCTAGTTATGTTGACTGGACCTCAAGTGTTCAGCAACCCGCACAGCTTGCAAAAGCTGGATTTTACCATTATGGTGAGCGGAAATAAATCACTTTGCTCAACAATTGATATTTTCAGTTCATCAATATCGACATATCACATTATAATGTTGAAGGTGGTTGCTTAATCAGGTCAACCCTATTTATTCATCTTAGTAGGCACCATATAACACATTAGTGTTGGTGTGCCAATAAACCCTATGATTACTTGTTGAACTGATATGCAATTGCCCCTTCTCAGGTGATTAATTGTTTTTGTCTTCCAGCTGGTCGCGATGTGGTGAAATGTTTTCATTGTGGAGGTATTTTGAGCGAATGGGGAGAAAACGGATGAACCATTAAATGAACACAGACGTTGGTTTCCAGGCTGCGAATGGGCTCAACAATGCTCAGAAAAATCGTTACCAATGTCATCAGCATCAGAGGCAGATATTTTATGGAATGAGAATTTTGTTTGTTTGTTTGTTGATTAACATGATATGTTACGGTACACGTTTTTCTTTTATATGTATGTCATAACTACATTGGAACATCAACTCTTGTATCACTATCATTGTTTTACGATTGAGAGAAAAAAAAAAGGGTAACTTTTTTTTGTTTTTGTGGCGGGATGTCCTATTCCTGGGTTGAATATGTAGTGTTTCATCTTGGCTGGGCGTCTTTATTGTTATCTGTTTTATTGCCATCGTTGTATGTGTTCTATGTCACATCCCGTCTTTCTGACCATCGTTGTACCTTTGATGTTTCCTTAATTGTAATTGACCCATCTGGACATGCGTAGTCGCCTGTGTGCATTTGACGTTTATAACATCCGGTCAGTTGGGATTACCCATCGTAAAAATGCTGAGGCGGGTGTGCCACAATCAGCCGAGATGGACCCTACTCCTCGCATCCTCTGATTGGATGTATGTTATTTAATAGATATGTATCGATATGTGATTGGCTGGAGGACCAGCAAAGTATTGTGGTACGGTTGAGGTGCGAGGCAGTCGAGGCTCGAAGAGAGAGAGAGAGAGAGAGAGAGAGAGAGAGAGAGAGAGAGAGAGAGAGAGAGAGAGGGATATTGGAAATAAAGAGACTTGTTACTCAAAAAAACGGACTTGTACTATTTACCCCCGATCGTAGTACATAACACCACCCAACTAAAGCAATGCCACATCTGCAGACAGCAAATCTCGAGCACTGTTGACTGTTTTATGTCTTAAACGTTAATTAATCTCCAAAACTCACCTGAGGGCATCTAGCTGAGAATGGCCTTGTTACTTCTGAAAGAAAGTAAAAAACGGATACACCGTGCATTTATTGAAACTTGCCTTGTATGCACACTCTGGTATTGGTGCAGTTACCAAGTGACTACCACTTTATAGTTTACTAGTCAAAATTTTACTTTTATATTATTAGAAATATGCATTTTTTTATATAAATTATATTTTTCTGTTCTTTTTACTTACCTATTATTACTATAGTTGTTAATATGTAATATATTGTATCATATGTGTATGTTTATGGATATTTATGATCTGAAAAGAAACCTAGATCTGAGCTTTTGAATGTTAATTTTCTATTTATTGCAATATTTAAATACGTTGCTAATTTTACCAACTGACCACTATCCAGTTTAATATTAATACAATCTTGAATTTCTTACACGTTGATGGGAATGTTACTAAAGCATATTTTAAAGCCATCTTTTTTTATTAATGTTTGCTATGTCTTTGATGTCAATGGCTAGCATTGGTACAGATGGACAAACTGTAGCATATCAAGTGGCTTCTGATGTTCATTAGTATCATAGAAGATCAGTACACGGAATTGGAGTTATCGAAAGTGTCTTCATCTATTCGTCACGAAAGGACAATAAAAATTCGATAGTATTGCGTGCACAGCTCTATAAATCTACGATGGCAATCTCAAAGGCTACACTAGCCAAGAGCGGACGTTTACTGTCGTTTCATTCACGCCCTGTAGCGCTATAAATATAACTGCCTCGTGGCGATGACGCGTTAGTGTGTACCATAAGCATCGATGTCACCGACCTGTGCCGAGTAGCTCTTTTGAACCAAGTTTCAATTTAAAAGCTTCGGAATAGACCAGACGCTTCTGGGGCCGAGAGTATGTTAGTGATGGTGGGGTCACTCCTCTTTTGATGAAGGATTTAAAATATCCTGTCGCACACAACAACCCAGAGATTCCTCTCCGACAATATAAATTGCCTGATGATCTAACATAACATGTTGATATCGGTGAAGCATTGTACTTTTAAACTTTGTTAATTCACTCCGTAAAACGAAGTATCAGCATCGAGATATTTGTGCGTTAACTCTCGATATGACTCACCAGAATTCCCACATAAGGTAAGTTCCCCCATCCGATCCATTCTTGCTCGAAAACGTATATAGGACGTTGGTACGCTTGTTGTCATACCATTGGCAGATTGACAACATTGCTTCGAAAGTTGCAAAGGATTGCAATCATATTTGAACTAGACATAGAAGATTGTAGCAACATTGTGCAATATTGATAGCCAAATCAGCGTTTTATTTGTTGTATAAAGGTTGAAGATACATTTGGAATCGAGACGCACAAGGATGACCTATAATATAGTCTAGAATCTCCTCATTTAGAGGGTGTGGTGTGGATGTGAGACCGATAGATTTAGCGAAAGCTGGATTTTCATTCCATTCGACATCGCGCAAAGTCCGTTGTGGGTCATGTGGGTTGGTTTTGGATCCAACGGTACGTGACCCGCTCAGGGTTCATGAGCAACTCGCCCCGCGTTGTATATATTTGAATTCATTGCAAAGCAGTCCTAACATGGATCCAAGGGCAACGTTTTCTGCTGGTGCAAGGGGAAATACACTGTCAACAAATTACAACAAGGGTTTCGGAAAAACATCGGTGGAGCCACAGTCTTTACGCAAACCATCGGAAACGACCAACCCTTTGCTATCCCGCCCTGAAGCCACGGGCGGTGCTGCGACTGCTTTCCAACCTCGACTCGAACGATCTGCTGTCGAGCGCAAGCGCAGGAAGCCTGATCGTGAATTCTTGTTGGAGATGCGCGATGAATTCAGGCGCCTTGAAACATATTATGACTATCCTACTAATGATAGTGAGCGGATTGAAGATTTTGCCGCGGCAGGGTTTTTCTATCAAGGCTATTTTGATTATGTACAGTGTGCATTTTGTACACTTGTCCTGAAAGAGTGGGAATCTAGCGATGTTCCTGCCGCAGAGCATCGAAAACATTCACCGAACTGTCCATTTGTACGAGGTGTACCTGTTGAAACCGAACTCTTACTTTCTGGCGAGGTACGTCAATTTGCATAATTATGTATTCGTCACTGGTAGTTTGCTGTTTTCAAGGTACTTTGAGTCACCAGCGAGACTGCAGTGTTATTTTATACCTAAAGATTTGATTGCAAAAGTCCTTATAGGTTTAATGCAAACCATTTTTTTGTTGAAAATAAAGTCAAAGAAGTAATTGTGTATTCTTTCGAATTTCCTTTGTCACAGAAATCGCCAAGTCTTGAAAAAGGGGTGTCAAAATCTTTGCCTCAAGATATTGTAGAGGTTCCTCCTACGAGCTTGCCACAAAAGCCGCAGTTTGCTTCTGAAGAGGCACATTTGGCTAGTTATGTTGACTGGACCTCAAGTGTTCAGCAACCCGCACAGCTTGCAAAAGCTGGATTTTACCATTATGGTGAGCGGAAATAAATCACTTTGCTCAACAATTGATATTTTCAGTTCATCAATATCGACATATCACATTTATAATGTTGAAGGTGGTTGCTTAATCAGGTCAACCCTATTTATTCATCTTAGTAGGCACCATATAACACATTAGTGTTGGTGTGCCAATAAACCCTATGATTACTTGTTGAACTGATATGCAATTGCCCCCTTCTCAGGTGATTAATTGTTTTTGTCTTCCAGCTGGTCGCGATGTGGTGAAATGTTTTCATTGTGGAGGTATTTTGAGCGAATGGGAGAAAACGGATGAACCATTAAATGAACACAGACGTTGGTTTCCAGGCTGCGAATGGGCTCAACAATGCTCAGAAAAATCGTTACCAATGTCATCAGCATCAGAGGCAGATATTTTATGGAATGAGAATTTTGTTTGTTTGTTTGTTGATTAACATGATATGTTACGGTACACGTTTTTCTTTTATATGTATGTCATAACTACATTGGAACATCAACTCTTGTATCACTATCATTGTTTTACGATTGAGAGAAAAAAAAAAAGGGTAACTTTTTTTTGTTTTTGTGGCGGGATGTCATATTCCTGGGTTGAATATGTAGTGTTTCATCTTGGCTGGGCGTCTTTATTGTTATCTGTTTTATTGCCATCGTTGTATGTGTTCTATGTCACATCCCGTCTTTCTGACCATCGTTGTACCTTTGATGTTTCCTTAATTGTAATTGACCCATCTGGACATGCGTAGTCGCCTGTGTGCATTTGACGTTTATAACATCCGGTCAGTTGGGATTACCCATCGTCGTAAAAATGCTGAGGCGGGTGTGCCACAATCAGCCGAGATGGACCCTACTCCTCGCATCCTCTGATTGGATGTATGTTATTTAATAGATATGTATCGATATGTGATTGGCTGGAGGACCAGCAAAGTATTGTGGTACGGTTGAGGTGCGAGGCAGTCGAGGCTCGAGAGAGAGAGAGAGAGAGAGAGAGAGAGAGAGAGAGAGAGAGAGAGAGAGAGAGGGATATTGGAAATAAAGAGACTTGTTACTCAAAAAACGGACTTGTACTATTTACCCCCGATCGTAGTACATAACACCACCCAACTAAAGCAATGCCACATCTGCAGACAGCAAATCTCGAGCACTGTTGACTGTTTTATGTCTTAAACGTTAATTAATCTCCAAAACTCACCTGAGGGCATCTAGCTGAGAATGGCCTTGTTACTTCTGAAAGAAAGTAAAAAACGGATACACCGTGCATTTATTGAAACTTGCCTTGTATGCACACTCTGGTATTGGTGCAGTTACCAAGTGACTACCACTTTATAGTTTACTAGTCAAAAATTACTTTTATATTATTAGAAATATGCATTTTTTTTTATATAAATTATATTTTTCTGTTCTTTTTTACTTACCTATTATTACTATAGTTGTTAATATGTAATATATTGTATCATATGTGTATGTTTATGGATATTTATGATCTGAAAAGAAACCTAGATCTGAGCTTTTGAATGTTAATTTTCTATTTATTGCAATATTTAAATACGTTGCTAATTTTACCAACTGACCACTATCCAGTTTAATATTAATACAATCTTGAATTTCTTACACGTTGATGGGAATGTTACTAAAGCATATATTTTAAAGCCATCTTTTATTTTATTAATGTTTGCTATGTCTTTGATGTCAATGGCTAGCATTGGTACAGATGGACAAACTGTAGCATATCAAGTGGCTTCTGATGTTCATTAGTATCATAGAAGATCAGTACACGGAATTGGAGTTATCGAAAGTGTCTTCATCTATTCGTCACGAAAGGACAATAAAAATTCGATAGTATTGCGTGCACAGCTCTATAAATCTACGATGGCAATCTCAAAGGCTACACTAGCCAAGAGCGGACGTTTACTGTCGTTTCATTCACGCCCTGTAGCGCTATAAATATAACTGCCTCGTGGCGATGACGCGTTAGTGTGTACCATAAGCATCGATGTCACCGACCTGTGCCGAGTAGCTCTTTTGAACCAAGTTTCAATTTAAAAGCTTCGGAATAGACCAGACGCTTCTGGGGCCGAGAGTATGTTAGTGATGGTGGGGTCACTCCTCTTTTGATGAAGGATTTAAAATATCCTGTCGCACACAACAACCCAGAGATTCCTCTCCGACAATATAAATTGCCTGATGATCTAACATAACATGTTGATATCGGTGAAGCATTGTACTTTTAAACTTTGTTAATTCACTCCGTAAAACGAAGTATCAGCATCGAGATATTTGTGCGTTAACTCTCGATATGACTCACCAGAATTCCCACATAAGGTAAGTTCCCCCATCCGATCCATTCTTGCTCGAAAACGTATATAGGACGTTGGTACGCTTGTTGTCATACCATTGGCAGATTGACAACATTGCTTCGAAAGTTGCAAAGGATTGCATTCATATTTGAACTAGACAGAAGATTGTAGCAACATTGTGCAATATTGATAGCCAAATCAGCGTTTTATTTGTTGTATAAAGGTTGAAGATACATTTGGAATCGAGACGCACAAGGATGACCTATAATATAGTCTAGAATCTCCTCATTTAGAGGTTGTGGTGTGGATGTGAGACCGATAGATTTAGCGAAAGCTGGATTTTCATTCCATTCGACATCGCGCAAAGTCCGTTGTGGGTCATGTGGGTTGGTTTTGGATCCAACGGTAGTGACCCGCTCAGGGTTCATGAGCAACTCGCCCCGCGTTGTATATATTTGAATTCATTGCAAAGCAGTCCTAACATGGATCCAAGGGCAACGTTTTCTGCTGGTGCAAGGGGAAATACACTGTCAACAAATTACAACAAGGGTTTCGGAAAAACATCGGTGGAGCCACAGTCTTTACGCGAACCATCGGAAACGACCAACCCTTGGCTATCCCGCCCTGAAGCCACGGGCGGTGCTGCGACTGCTTTCCAACCTCGACTCGAACGATCTGCTGTCGAGCGCAAGCGCAGGAAGCCTGATCGTGAATTCTTGTTGGAGATGCGCGATGAATTCAGGCGCCTTGAAACATATTATGACTATCCTACTAATGATAGTGAGCGGATTGAAGACTTGGCCGCGGCAGGGTTTTTCTATCAAGGCTATTTTGATTATGTACAGTGTGCATTTTGTACACTTGTCCTGAAAGAGTGGGAATCTAGCGATGTTCCTGCCGCAGAGCATCGAAAACATTCACCGAACTGTCCATTTGTACGAGGTGTACCTGTTGAAACCGAACTCTTACTTTCTGGCGAAGTACGTCAATTTGCATAATTATGTATTCGTCACTGGTAGTTTGCTGTTTTCAAGGTACTTTGAGTCACCAGCGAGACTGCAGTGTTATTTTTATACCTAAAGATTTGATTGCAAAAGTCCTTATAGGTTTAATGCAAACCATTTTTTTTTGTTGAAAATAAAGTCAAAGAAGTAATTGTGTATTCTTTCGAATTTCCTTTGTCACAGAAATCGCCAAGTCTTGAAAAAAGGGGTGTCAAAATCTTTGCCTCAAGATATTGTAGAGGTTCCTCCTACGAGCTTGCCACAAAAGCCGCAGTTTGCTTCTGAAGAGGCACATTTGGCTAGTTATGTTGACTGGACCTCAAGTGTTCAGCAACCCGCACAGCTTGCAAAAGCTGGATTTTACCATTATGGTGAGCGGAAATAAATCACTTTGCTCAACAATTGATATTTTCAGTTCATCAATATCGACATATCACATTTATAATGTTGAAGGTGGTTGCTTAATCAGGTCAACCCTATTTATTCATCTTAGTAGGCACCATATAACACATTAGTGTTGGTGTGCCAATAAACCCTATGATTACTTGTTGAACTGATATGCAATTGCCCCTTCTCAGGTGATTAATTGTTTTTGTCTTCCAGCTGGTCGCGATGTGGTGAAATGTTTTCATTGTGGAGGTATTTTGAGCGAATGGGAGAAAACGGATGAACCATTAAATGAACACAGACGTTGGTTTCCAGGCTGCGAATGGGCTCAACAATGCTCAGAAAAATCGTTACCAATGTCGTCAGCATCAGAGGCAGATATTTTATGGAATGAGAATTTTGTTTGTTTGTTTGTTGATTAACGTGATATGTTACGGTACACGTTTTTCTTTTATATGTATGTCATAACTACATTGGAACATCAACTCTTGTATCACTATCATTGTTTTACGATTGAGAGAAAAAAAAAGGGTAACTTTTTTTTGTTTTTGTGGCGGGATGTCATATTCCTGGGTTGAATATGTAGTGTTTCATCTTGGCTGGGCGTCTTTATTGTTATCTGTTTTATTGCCATCGTTGTATGTGTTCTGTCACATCCCGTCTTTCTGACCATCGTTGTACCTTTGATGTTTCCTTAATTGTAATTGACCCATCTGGACATGCGTAGTCGCCTGTGTGCATTTGACGTTTATAACATCCGGTCAGTTGGGATTACCCATCGTAAAAATGCTGAGGCGGGTGTGCCACAATCAGCCGAGATGGACCCTACTCCTCGTATCCTCTGATTGGATGTATGTTATTTAATAGATATGTATCGATATGTGATTGGCTGGAGGACCAGCAAAGTATTGTGGTACGGTTGAGGTGCGAGGCAGTCGAGGCACGAAGAGAGAGAGAGAGAGAGAGAGAGAGAGAGAGAGAGAGAGAGAGAGAGAGAGAGAGAGAGAGAGAGAGAGAGAGAGAGAGAGAGATATTGGAAATAAAGAGACTTGTTACTAAAAAAACGGACTTGTACTATTTACCCCCAATCGTAGTACATAACACCACCCAACTAATGCAATGCCACATCTGCAGACAGCAAATCTCGAGCACTGTTGACTGTTTTATGTCTTAAACGTTAATTAATCTCCAAAACTCACCTGAGGGCATCTAGCTGAGAATGGCCTTGTTACTTCTGAAAGAAAGTAAAAAACGGATACACCGTGCATTTATTGAAACTTGCCTTGTATGCACACTCTGGTATTGGTGCAGTTACCAAGTGACTACCACTTTATAGTTTACTAGTCAAAATTACTTTTATATTATTAGAAATATGCATTTTTTTTATATAAATTATATTTTTCTGTTCTTTTTACTTACCCATTATTACTATAGTTGTTAATATGTAATATATTGTATCATATGTGTATGTTTATGGATATTTGTGATCTGAAAAGAAACCTAGATCTGAGCTTTTGTATGTTAATTTTCTATTTATTGCAATATTTAAATACGTTGCTAATTTTACCAACTGACCACTATCCAGTTTAATATTAATACAATCTTGAATTTCTTACACGTTGATGGGAATGTTACTAAAGCATATATTTTAAAGCCATCTTTTATTTTATTAATGTTTGCTATGTCTTTGATGTCAATGGCTAGCATTGGTACAGATGGACAAACTGTAGCATATCAAGTGGCTTCTGATGTTCATTAGTATCATAGAAGATCAGTACACGGAATTGGAGTTATCGAAAGTGTCTTCATCTATTCGTCACGAAAGGACAATAAAAATTCGATAGTATTGCGTGCACAGCTCTATAAATCTACGATGGCAATCTCAAAGGCTACACTAGCCAAGAGCGGACGTTTACTGTCGTTTCATTCACGCCCTGTAGCGCTATAAATATAACTGCCTCGTGGCGATGACGCGTTAGTGTGTACCATAAGCATCGATGTCACCGACCTGTGCCGAGTAGCTCTTTTGAACCAAGTGGAGCTTGCGCTCAACAAGGCAGTACCCGATCGACTGTTGGTCTGTTGGGCTAGTGCCGAGTCATGTGCGTGCTTAAAACGTGTTAGGGTCATTTTGTAAAGTCACTTATCTCATGCCTGGCTGGATCGATATACATTATAAGTACAAATCTAAGATTAGTCAGATATCGAACTAGACATTCATACTATAATCATGGGCGTTTCTGGTGACAACGCATCAGTCTACGTTTCGGTCCAAGGTAAACATTACTAATGGATTTCTGGGTATTCGTTCTGCATCATAATCGAAAGATATTCCTCTCATGACGTCATTGTAACTGCTCTAGGCGTCAGCGAGAAACACCCCTATGACGCACCTTTTTACGGCCGAGGTACCCAAATTTTGAGAACAGGATGGGGGAACTCTGTGTACGAGAGAAAAATCAGAATTGCCGTTCGTTCTTAGACATGTTCGATATCGCTGCACTATCTAAGATGACGATTGGTAACATTGGATTTCAATCCAGTTCTGGGTCGTGGTCAAGATCACTTACGACTACCCTGGTTTATTTGTACTTAACGATATCATATCCATTTGCTTTATGAAGAACTCCCAAGGGGGGGGGGGGGGGGGGTACTGTCCATGAAAAAGGCAGGGGGCGATTCTCCATGGGGTACTCTAAAGGGCGTCATTTTCTCCCGCAAAGGGCCGCTTCCTGTCCCTTACAGTGAGTGCGAGAGAGCGCGCAACATTTCGGGCGAAAATGTAAAGGGCGTCGTTAGCTGGATCGCTGGTGTCGGGGTGTCGCTGCTTATAATATTTGCATGCTTGCCCTGTTAATTTGTTTAGTGTTCGGGTTTTGGCGCCCAATTCTAGAGGGCGTCGTTAGCCCGATCGCTGGTGACGGGGTACGTGTCGTTGCTCGTAATACTTGCCTTTTGCCCTGTTAGATTTAGCCCTACAAGACGTCTGAGTAGACTATATTTATATTACCGTTCGACCGGAGCTATGTTAGATTGCATTTACGTAGTGTTCTGTTTCGGCGACCAAATCTAGAGGGCGTCGTTAACTTGGTCGCTGGTGTCGCGAATTTCTTGGAATCGGTCGTTATTGACTTGTGTAGTATTAGTAGCTAATAAAACTGTACATTAAATGTCACGGTTCTTTCACTCGGTTGAATTATTTCCGGTCGTTCGCTTGTTTAAGGTTAAGTTTGGTTGCGAACTAGATTAAAGAGATCAACTCTAAATATTGGGCGCTTCAATTCGCCAGCAATCTGTCAGGGTGGACGAATGCATAACCCCTCTAAATGCTAATTTTGGTAAACAGTTACTCACTATTAGTCATTGATATCACACAACCACCAGCAGTTGACGTGGTCTGTTGGGCTATTTCAGAGTGATCGGTTAAATGTAGCGCCGTACTTCCCCAACCCTTTCCGCATCCAACTACATCGCTGACGTGACACAGCTTTTAATTGTCTGTATATAGCCCCGGTCAGACGGTAATATAATTTTTTTACCAATAAGACGTCATGCACGGCTAGTCTGTACACAGCAGGCAATCCTACACAGTGGTAACTGTCCCAAGCAAGTTTATTGCATTCTTTCCCCGTTCCCTTTAGGTCAATGCGGTAATAATCCTCAGTTGCGCGTCCGGTAGAATCATAACCTGTAGCCAAACAATGCTGTTAAACGTGTGAACATTTCCGTGAGGTGCATGACCAAACCAAATGTCATTTAATCAAGGCAATAGCCGGATTCCCCTGTAGTTACAACTGCATGTCCTGGGTTCTACGATACCCCCAATCAATTCCCACTGATATATACCGACAAGTCAACTCCTGCTGGAACTGAATTTGTTTCGGATAAGTTCCTTGCTCCATTCTGGTTCACCTGCGTGTGGGTATGTTGTACGTGTAGGTCTGACTCAATTTGTATGGTCAGAAAACCCCCAGGAGATACGCACTATGTACAGTTGCTGTTTGACAGGTTGACAGTAGCATAGTCAGATCTTTCTTCGAAACAGGGAGGGTTTATATGTTAGAAGTGGGGTTTATATGTTAGAAGGAAGGGCAAAATGACATTTTTCTTGGAGGATCGTTTTTAACTGGCTGTGCCATGAGGAAATAGATGGAGAGAAGAGATGAGTTTCCTAACCAATGCAGGTCAAACAGTTCATTGGAATGTTCCAATAAGCAGGGTTTATAAGTTGAACAGGGTCACATAAATCTTAAAAAGCAGATTACATGGTGCCTTTAAATTGACTGTACCATTTTAGATTTGGTCAAACGGTAGAGATAATCATACCGATGTGCTGAGGAGTCTCCTTTGTATGGATCCCAGTGATGATGGCGGAGTTATGAGAGTTTCGGAGAGCCATCTGGTTTTTAAAGGTGCAAAATCGCTATTTAACACTTGCAACTCCAAAATCTAATTGATTATTACTCGGATCAGGATATCACTTTCATTCTTCTACATTATGGTGTAATTTATATTGCAAATGTATGAAAAATAAAACGACCCCTTTTCCTTAGGTACATAAATCACGACAACTTGAATGGCCTCGAAAAAATACAGCTTTTCATTTCATTGGCGATTAAGACAGCATTATATACCACAAAGAAAATGATATCAAATGAAAAAGCTATTCTTCATTTATAATTTGTTGAAAAAAACAATATGTATCATCGCACTATCTGTTGTCAGTGTTCATCTACATGAGACTACAAAACAGCTCTGTCGAAATGAGATCGGTGTAGCATTTGACCACCATATAATCATGGATGAAAAGATAGGTAAAAAAGTGTTTATGTCCAAAACATGATGAAGATATGAAGCAAAACGAAAAGTGATTCACGTTACTTGTTGAATTAGGAGTAATTTGCTTCAATTGTTTCAGTTCCCTTTTAACGACAAAAACCAAATTCTGCCCCCTCCCCTCCCCGAAACTAAAATAAAAAAAAATTAAAAGATTAAAAATTACTTCCACCCAAGTAAAAACAGTGAAACCAAACCAAGGTATTAATTACTTAATTTGAGATTCCAATGAAGTCAAAGCACTTCATTGTGCTGCCAAATAGCCACATCAACAATAATCTAAGGTATCATTAAATACAAAGAAATCAGCTGAAAATGAACTTTAACATGGCAATGAACAGGATATATCTTATAACAGCTAAGCTGACTTTGAACATTATGGCAACATGAACAGATTTCTTCAATCAAATGGAAAAATGTCAAAGCAAATACAGCCCAGAGTGAAGAATGTCATTGACCTCAACCATTGGTTATGAATTTCCACCTCTCAGACAGATCAGTGAACACCTAGTATAATAGAACTTAATGTTGAAAATTTGCATTGCTGACATTTCCATGAACAGGAGACAAACAGGTGTTCAACACATCACGACAAAACAATGGTGGAACTAGTTTTGCAGTTCGCATAATTTCACACAGACAGCCACTCTACAACTTCAACATCCATACCCTCTGAGTCTACCTAGTCCTCTCCTATAAGAATGTCGGAGACTGTCCATCAGCATCATCAAACATTTATGCACCTTAAGATAAATATCTTCCACGATCAATTAATACCCAAAAATACTCTGTTCTTAAACAAATGTGTAAAAGCTTTCTCAAATATACTCATTACAAACTGTAGGCTTCCTCATTTCATTATATATTATACATTCACACTCAGCGCACATCCTCTTAAAAAGTTGCACATAAACAACATAATAACATGAAAGACATTCTATAAAACAGACAAAAAAACATCTGTAACCTTATAACTCCAGAGGTGGTTGGTTACAAAAAGCTAAAGGGATTCTTTGGGGACAAGATTGACTATTGGAAATACTTAATTTAAAACACTAGACATAAAAATCACAACAGCATCCAATTCAAGGGTGTCCCCATCAAGTACCCACCTCTTATAAACATTTCTTGCCATTCATGAACTTCACTAAAACAGTCAGTGTCCTCAGTACATTTATAATGATGAAACAAACTCAGCAACTTGATGTAGAGTGATGCAAATGCTGATTAAATTAAAACATGTCTCAATCTCTAAATAAATTATAGGTATAACTATAAACAGTTGAGGTGAAAACACCACTTAAGTACCTGGCACAAATTCCTGAGGTTTAATTGCTTTCCATGAGTTTTAACAAATGTATTGGACAATATTATGCAGACCTACACATGTGATGTAAGTAGGCAGCAATTATAGTCAATTTGATTTTGTTCAGTAACCCAAGTTAACCAGGGTATTTGAGCTATGCTATCAATTAATAATACGTATTACAAGAGTTTTTTGCATTATATAGTTTTATAGAATGTTGCTTGTTAAAGCAAATATCCGTGAGAATAATCACTCTAGCCAAAGTGATTTCTTTTACATGCATGATGCAGATGAATGAAGGGCCAGCAACAGAAGGTCAGTGAGTCTTAATCCTCTTTAGTGTCAGCAGCTACAGCTAACAACATCTTTTGAGTCATCAGAGTTGTCTTTTCTATAACAAAATCATCAAGAAATAAACTCGGGGAAACCTCAAAAGCCAGCACAATACTTCAGTAGGTGGTAATTAGGATGAAGGATTAACTTTATATATAACATACAAACATTGTGACAGTGAAGGACAACGTTGGTAAACAAACAACCAACAAAGAAATTGACACAACTGTGTGGATGTTAAGTTCGATTTAATTAATAATCTTACCAATAAACTGAGTGACAACACTTGGTTTTTTCTTCCATGCCACTCCTATAAGGTAGACGGGTATACCAGAGAGGATCACCAGCAGACCCATGATGACCTCGCTGGCGTTGGTGAAGAGGGGGAAGAGGATGAGGTAGAGCATGATGAACATAAAGAAGATGGGGAACACTATGTGCACCTGAAAACATTAAGTTCCAAAACATAGAGATCATTTATTATTTAGGTCATGGTTAATGACAAGGTTAAGTGTATTGTATAGGTAAGGACACTTCCAAGGAAAGAGACATGTATGCCGAAACAGAATGAATACTTGATCACCTTGCATTTGTAATGAATGTAAGTTATAAAGAAAAAAATAGATTTTGTCAGAAATCATAGACCAAAATAATGTAATCAATGCACAAGTTTGGGGCCTACTTTGATAGGTCTTTCCATATCTGGTCGTGACCAACGTAGATAAAGCAAGGCCAGTATAGAGACGAAGATGATGAAGGTTTCTACAAAGGATGCGTAGTTGATGAGGATGTAGACATCACTAGAGCTCAGCATCAGCAGTGACATGGCACACTGATACACACACAACACTCATGAATAGTCATGTCAGGACATGGCACTCCAATACACATTTAAATGAATCTACTATCTACAGAGCAAATCAGGATTGTGATTTTACCGAGAATGTCAACTTATGGACCAAGAAGCATTAACCTCTTTAGATAAGATCTAGCGTACAGGCTTCGATTACTGAATAATCCTCCAAGTTCAGGTCACAATGAGATGGATTACATACCATGAAGATAAGTGCAGGTAAAGGTGTACAGTAGCTGGTGTTTAGCAGGGCCAGGCAGTCAGGTAGATGACCTCCTTGAGCCCCGACAAAAAACAACCTGTAACAGCCATGAATGATATATATATATATATATATATATATATATATATATATATATATATATATATATATATATATATATATATAGATATATATATATATATATATATATTTGCACTGACTCTATTCATTATCTATCTCTATATATATATTATCTCTGGCATATATATCTATAATCTGATATTATGTATATAGCCATCATATATATATTTGCACTGACATTCATTTAACTAAATACACTGGCATGATACTCAAGCTGGTATTATGTGTTAGCCATATAATACACTGGCAGATCAATATAGCATATGCAATGGGAAAACCACTAACTTTAATCAAGTTGTATCTCAATATGCTAATAGCACATAATTATAACAGGTCAAATGTGTTTTAGTGATGTTATGAGAACAAAAGAATGTACCCCAAATTACCTAGCTGATGTAAAGATAGCTCCATTTAGTCCACCAAATGTGGATGCAGCCACAAACAATGGCATCACCCAGGACATCACACCCAACATGCGGTCAGAAAAAAGTGTGCAGCAAAATTACATTATTGGATCTTATTAAAATTCACACAAAAAGGGTCAAGAACTTTAAGTGCATCTGTATAAAGATGTTAATGAACTAGGTTTCCAGAAGTCGCCCGAAAAAATCAATCCATGAAAAGTAAAGCAGCAAAGCACAGGAGCTTATTTAAACTTTGATGGTCATGTAATAAAATTAAATAGGACTGGGCGATTGGACAGTCCAATAGGTACATAGAGCTTTAAGTTCAACACATCCCAATAGTGAATCAAGAACACTCTTCTAATATTATATGATATATGGTACATGTATCTAAATTTAGACAAGACTCATTTCTTCGCCAAGGTGTGTTTTATCAGAAAACTGACCACAGCTACAGCATTGGATTCTTGTGGAGACAACACAGTGAAATAGGCCACATTTGCTAGCACATAGATCCCAGTGACTAATGGCATTGAAATCCAAATCGATCTGGGAAGATTTCTGTAAGAAACATCAATAATGAAAGAAATGAACTTTAACCTCAAAATTTCATGAATCAATTCAATGTCATAGAGAACATCTTGTTACATCATAATGTATCATTCGTCAAAGGCAACAATATCCATGCAGCAAAAGCCTATATTGATCATAATATATCACTGATATCCTCTTATTTGGAAGCTAGTCTGATCGCATTAGGACAACACAGCAGGTTAGTTCCATATATCTAACACCACAAGAAAATTACAACAGCAGCCAGTACAAATGAAATGAACACCTACTTGTAAGGGTCTTTAAGCTCTTCAGTGACAAAATTCAAGTAATTCCTGCATGATAAATTTACAGATATTATACACTACATAATTGCAGGTCTAACATAAGGTGTCCAAAATTTACTTAACTTTTCTCAATTCCTCTATTGTATTTCTGTTCATAATTTATACACCAAAAGATGTAATACCCACCATCCTGGTTATGATACCTACCCCGACCAAGCTGAATAGCACCCATGATGATGATGACTGCCAGGGCTAGCAGTTTGGAGATGGTAAAGATATTTTGTAATATAGCAGACCATTTGACACTCCAGCCATTTATCAATGTCAATAGCACTGAAACAGTATTTTGAATTGGTAAAAGCCTGAAATAAAATACTTTGATGTGGCAAGAGAGTGAACCTACCGCTTAGTCGCACCAGCAAATAATTTTACTACATGGCTGGTAAGAACCTATTTTCTAGTGATAAGATAAATGTTGTTTTGCATCAGGTTTGAAGAATGCAGATCAGTAACAAACTCACTTATAGCAGATGCAGCTAGGAGTCGAACTGCTAAATCTGGGGGTCACATGAAGGAAACAGCGGCTGTAGCACATAGTACGAGAAGGTCAAGGCCACCACCGCATTGCCAGTGGGCATGATAACAACTAGAGCCACCCAGAGATACAAGAATGCTGACATCCCTCCAAATGCCTCATTGATGTATGCATAATCAGCCCCCGATTTCAGTATACAGGTTCCCAGTTCAGCATAACAGAGGGCTCCAATCAGAGAGATTAAACCACATAGGAACCAAATGAGAAGTGATCCTCCAACACTGCCGACTTCCATCAGAACACCTTTGGGACTGACAAAGATTCCGCTACCAATCATGACACCAACTATTATAGCCACCCCATTATGTAAGCCCAGTAGTTTCTTGAGCTTTATGACACTGCCAGCACTTCCCAGGCTTGTTGTATCGCCACCTTCCATCAGATTAGGTTCCTTTGTTTCAGCAGTCATTTTGAAGGGGGATGGAAACTCTAAGACAAGCAACAGAATTGATAACACAGAGCTCGGAACATAGTGTTGCGTGATTCATAGAGCAAGAAGCCTGAATCACATTATTCTTTTGACTCATTTAAAAAAACAACCATGTAACTTTCTATGCAGGCGGCTACATATAGCCCTTCACACTGTATATTCAAATTACCGCATTCACTGCGACATTTCATATCTTCACGCCATTTCCATAAGCTATATCAACTATTCAAGAAATAACATGTACCCAAGGTGTATGTGTATAGCTCTTTTGAACCAAGTGGATCGATCGACTGTTGGGCTATATATGTTACACTCTTATATTTATGCCACGAGATATATCCGTTGTTCGAACAACAATTTCCTTGAGGTAAAGGCCATTTTTTCGATCAAAACACAGAGAGTTCAATACGATTAAGAACTTCCAATCATATTAACAACGTCAGTATGTTCCTACTCACGCTTGTTGTTAGTGTGCCTTCTCCATGTGAAGCGGAACCGGATACTGACGAAATTCATATTGTTAACAGCTTTGCTGACGGTTACATAAGGCTTCACCTTAAATAACCTTTTCCTCAGCCTTGGGACACCGCGTGTTGACTTTCGCTAAGCGGTTGTTGTGAGCTGATTGTTAGAGGGGTCTGGCGTCCTGATAATTGGATGAGAGCAGCTCATTATGCTTTTAAAGGGCCAGTTACACATGATGTGTTCCAGCTGTACTGGCATTGCATATCACACGTTATCCGTTATCAAATAATCCCCATGTTACATCCCTTATCCCCACCCCCACCCCATCGATGTCTCAGTTGGTTTCTCTTTGGTTTCTCCTTCGTAAGCCTTATCGGGGTCATGGGGTTAGAAATTTAATTCCCTGTTGTCTATGGTTTCAGAGCTTCATTTGTCATATGGATGGATCGGATACGCACATCGTTGGACCAAAATCATCAGCGTTAAGATTAGCTATTTCCTCAAATCTGTGGATGGGTAGATGTTATTGGTGTATCAGCATAAATTCAAGGTATCGACTCGCTTGGTAAACCTAAATGTTACAGATGGAGCACGATATCGAGCTGTCAGAGCATATACCATTGATAGGTTTTGAGACAATAAACCAAAACCCCTTATTACTTCTTCCATTGTTGATCAAGTACGAGGACAAGAATAGACTCATGGCAAGGATTTAATTGATTTCGAAGTTCAGCCTTAATTTACTATACTCTAAAGCTATTTATATATTCATTATGAAACATCAACGCACAGGACAAGTACATTTGAAGACCCAATGACTTTGATCCCTAAATCCACATGATTACTCCAACATGGGAATTTATTCTTCGCAGAGGAAGATGTTTAAACTATATAACCGACAGTGAAAATCTCCGAGGTTGTTTAAAAGACCTTGTACAACAGACGAATCTCAATTTTAATCAATTTTGTAACAAATATATGTGACATATGTGTCAGAGCATATACCATTGATAGATTTTGAGACAATAAACTTTTTAAACCAAAACCCCTCATTACTTATTTCATTGTTGAACAAGAATAGACTCATGGCAAGGATTTAATTTAATTCCCTGTTGTCTATGGTTTCAGAGCTTCATTTGTCATATGGATGGATCGGATACGCACATCGTTGGACCAAAATCATCAGCGTTAAGATTAGCTATTTCCTCAAATCTGTGGATGGGTAGATGTTATTGGTGTATCAGCATAAATTCAAGGTATCGACTCGCTTGGTAAACCTTAAAGTTACAGATGGAGCACGATATCGAGCTGTCAGAGCATATACCATTGATAGATTTTGAGACAATAAACTTTTTAAACCAAAACCCCTCATTACTTATTTCATTGTTGAACAAGAATAGACTCATGGCAAGGATTTAATTTAATTCCCTGTTGTCTATGGTTTCAGAGCTTCATTTGTCATATGGATGGATCGGATACGCACATCGTTGGACCAAAATCATCAGCGTTAAGATTAGCTATTTCCTCAAATCTGTGGATGGGTAGATGTTATTGGTGTATCAGCATAAATTCAAGGTATCGACTCGCTTGGTAAACCTAAATGTTACAGATGGAGCACGATATCGAGCTGTCAGAGCATATACCATTGATAGGTTTTGAGACAATAAACTTTTTAAACCAAAACCCCTTATTACTTCTTCCATTGTTGATCAAGTACGAGGACAAGAATAGACTCATGGCAAGGATTTAATTGATTTCGAAGTTCAGCCTTAATTTACTATACTCTAAAGCTATTTATATATTCATTATGAAACATCAACGCACAGGACAAGTACATTTGAAGACCCAATGACTTTGATCCCTAAATCCACATGATTACTCCAACATGGGAATTTATTCTTCGCAGAGGAAGATGTTTAAACTATATAACCGACAGTGAAAATCTCCGTGGTTGTTTAAAAGACCTTGTGCAACAGACGAATCTCAATTTTAATCAATTTTGTTACAAATATATGTGACATATGTGTCAGAGCATATACCATTGATAGATTTTGAGACAATAAACTTTTTAAACCAAAACCCCTCATTACTTATTTCATTGTTGAACAAGAATAGACTCATGGCAAGGATTTAATTGATTTCGAAGATCAGCCTTCATTTACTATACTATACAGCTAATTATATACTCATTGTGGATCATCAACGCACAGGACATGTACATTTGTAGACCCAATAACTTTGATCCCTAAATCCAAATGATTACGCCAACATGGGAATTTATCCTTTGCAGAGAAAGACATTTAAACCATATAACCGACAGTGAAAATCTTCGTGATTCTTTTAAAGACCCTGTACAATAGACGAATCTCAATTTTTACAAATTTTGTTACAAATATATGACTGAACAGTCTCTTTCACAACAACCGGGCCAGTAAACGCATATGTTCAAATCATCTTACTATAGATGGTCCATGTTGTTGCCCGCATATATTCACTGATTATACTTCATCTGTTGTTAACAGCCGGATTTGGACGATATTGTTTCTATAATCGAGTTTATTTACCATACCTGAAGAAGCTTTTATGGGTGAATGTAAATTGTCTGCCAGTTTTTAATCAAATTTGAGTTGTAAAATCCTTTGATTGATTTAATTATTACCCTAAAAGGCATATTGTGAGCGATAATATATGCTATTCAGATCGCCACTAATGTCAAACTGTAACTTACAGCGACAGAGTGATTAGGCATGTTGAAATGTACGCAGATATTTGAGCTGTTCATATACCCTGTCAGTTATATATACGAAATTGAACAAAACCCAAATTGCACATCAATTACTGTACAGTAACACTAGCCCAACAAGGGAGTACCCGATCGACTGATGGTCTAACAGGAAAACCCACTTTCATCGGTTGATTGACAAACATGCTGAACTAATCATCACTTTTCACGTTAAAAATACGTACAAAGAAGAATTTAAAGCCACCAACGTAACCATTCTCCGGGTGAACACTTTATATTCGATTAATTTCTAACTTTTCGGCAAAATTCCACTCAGAAATCTGGTAGTTGCCAACAACAAGTCTCTTGTATGATGTTGTCGTAAATGACTGCATGGAATTTGCCAAGTTTTTATCATAATGTTATTGTCAACATCTGCCTGGTAATACATTTCTCAGGCAAGTCAACTTATACTAGATTTTTACCTTATAACTTTCTGACTTAGTTGCCTTTTCCTCTCCTTTATTCAGCATCGTAACAAGTCCATTTACAACTGACTTACTCGACATATTGGAAATTAGTTGGAAAAGTTAATCGGCTCCCACATTTTAGGCTATCATGCATATTTACAAGTTATTGCGCAAGCTGAGACTCATTCACCATACATAATACTGATTACTTATTAAATTGGACTAGTTACATCAAGTGGACATTGTGAAGGTAAGGTCTTATGAGCGAATTTTCTACATTGGCGACGCCATCCTCAAGAACCAACAGGGAGCGCAAGCTCCACTTGGTTCAAAAGAGCTACTATACACATAGACATGCTTATGGTCTATTAATTCTACTTTAGTCCTGGTCAGAAGGTAATATAGATTTATACCATCCTGCTCAAGGCGCAACCCATGGAGAGTCCATTAGACGGGTGATCGTCAATTTGGACGGGCTGGAATTTTCCCCACCCGTCCGCGCCTCCCAGGCCGGATACAAGGAATTAGCTTAGTATAAACAGATCATTTAAAGACAAACAGTGACACAGCATGCTGGCGGCTCGTCTAGATCAAGATAAATACTGCTCTGTTTGATTATGCTTATTTATAATGCTTGGGGTTTTATGATCATCATAATACTTTAATGATGGTGAATAGCTTTGTCTCCTCACTTAACAAGGTTCCAGACCATGTCAATTTTACACCTTCTCTACATCAATACAATATATGTTCGAGGTTTGAAAGAATAATGAAAACAAGAATGGTGGCATACATTGTGCGCGGTAGATTAGAGCATCATTCTTGAATGTCTGCCTCACGATTTTACTTTTGCCATGATCTTTTGGTCTGCAATGTTGGCTCGCCAATGAAGCTCACAAATTGCAATTTGTTGAAATATCATATCCATCTCTTTGACCGAGTTTTTATTTCGCAGAATGGCCAAAAGTTGTTGCAGCGATCATGCGTACGTTTGCACCAGCGCAAGTTAATGTTGTGCAAACTATCACAACCACGATAAGGGTGTTGTGAAATGAAAGAGCTGAGGTGTAAACTGTTGTCTCGTCGCGAAGCGTCCTGGCATGGTCCTTTGTTTATATGCGCTCCTACATGCGTTGGCATGACGGTTGGTCTGAGGGATTTGTATGATTCCTGTCAGATGTATCACATTCATAGTACGGCGGCTGGTTGCATATACAAGAGGGTTGTGGGGTCTAGTGGGTGCGGAGTGGGTGGAGTAGGCTGTACGGATGTGTAGGGAGACAACACTGACTGGCCGGCCTGATGATAGCATTAGTGGCTGACGGCTAGATGTCAGCTGATGACCTTGACCCTATTTCAAGGTCACCGGCAAACTTTTTTTTGCTTTGCCTTAACTTGATAAAGACTAAAGCTTTCGTGACCATATTGACTACAAAAATACACGATGGAATGATTGTTACCTTTCTGTAATATAGTTGACCTTGAATTACTTAGTTAATTGAAGAAATGACTATTTTTTACTTGTTAAAACTCAATTTCAACATGATATTACATGATCATTTGGCAACTTGCTTCATCATTTTTAATTTTGAAGGAATTTTCAAGGTCATAGGGTCCCAAAACGTAAAATGCCTTGCTCCCTTAATATTTTTGTCAATAATGGTTTGATTTAAAAAAAGTTAAGATTTCCATGTAGCTGATGATATTGGTGAGCTTCCATATGCTGTATATTAGCATGTATTATGCTTAGTTTTCAAAATAGCAGGAGGATGATAAATGGACAAAAGGGAGGAATTGACATTTCGATCGCTTATACAATTGTGAATATTTGTCTCATCTTCATCAAATTTGGAAAGTATCTTCATCACAACAAATTTAACTAATAGCAAAATCACAAATATGTACATAACGTCAGTTTTAGCAGCAGACGTTATAGAAATAACTACATTTTATTGTGTTGTTCACCAGTCTGTTACGCCAAGTCGAAGTCTGCTATTTATAGAAGGATGAGGTGACTCCATGCTTGGGAGCCAAGTATGGCAAGCTGTGGTTTTCATAACATTAAATTAAATTTGTTGTATTTGTTGTCGTTACTAATAATCTTACACAACAATGCTTCTGAAATGAACTTGACCTTTCTTCAAGGTCACAGACAAAATAGCACTTTCTATGACTCAATATCGGCTAGGGCTTTCATGATTATGTTGATATCAGATATGGATGATATGATGTTCAGAATTAGTTTTCCAGCTCAAAGTGAAACAAACTTTTTTGTTCGTGGTATCTCATTCAAATGGCTAGATTTTCAACATAACAGCGTCTGATGAGTGAATTACATAAGTGGATGCAGCTTGTGATACCTAATTTGAAATTATGCGCATTACTGGCTCCCCTCGCTGGGATCTACCGCAAACTTGTTTGGTTTATATGGTGCCTTAGCAACAATCCTATGTTATGTTAGCAAAGTCCCGGATGCTGAACATCCTATTAATGTTTGTTCGCATCTTGGTGATGCTGTTTTGTTGGTCATCAAACTTGCCTTGGAAGACTGGTTAAATAAAGTACAATTAAATGATATTGCATGCACAGGCCCACTCATAATGGAGATTCTTTGCAATAATCAGCAGCCAGCTTTGTCATTGTGGCATATGCTCAGATGTGAAACATTGCTTGGTGGCAATAACTTTGTACTCCCTGGACTGCAAGGTAAGGATATTATCCTTGTCTAGAAGAGGAAATAGCTGAAATGGCTAGAACATTCAGCTTGAATTTTTGCCCTTCACTGCTATTTAGAGCTGTGAGTTAGGTTTATGGATCCCCTAAGTCAGACTGGGAGTTGCAGTAATGCAATAATGCAACTTATAGCAGTGACCAGTGATGTTTCCAGCATTAACCAATCCAATTGTGTGTGCATGATGCCATTCAACTTTGACAGTAGTAGTGGGGGTCACTTAACATGATGAATTTTCATCATTTGAACTAGTTTCATCCTGTTGTGTGGGAATTGCGATCTATAGCTTGATTGGTCAAAAACACACATGATAACTGTTTTTATTTTCCAACTGCAGAAACACGAGTGAGCACCCATGTCTGACGATCACCCAGTTGCCAAGTATATCGCACAGCTCAGGATGTGGGAAGACTCTATATATGCTCTAGCCAGTTATGTGGCAGCATTCCTCATGATTTTTGGGGGTGTTGTGCCATACATTCCACAATACCTGGAAATACGGAGCACAAAGAATGCAGAGGGTTTATCTACCTATGTTTGTTTGACACTGCTTGTTGCCAACACTCTACGAATCCTCTTCTGGTAAAGGATTTCTGTATTTCTGTACGCTGCTAAAAAAAATACTTCTGGTTAAATGTGTAGCCATGATTTCTATTGTTCCTAGCAAACTGAATGAATCAAGTTTGTCTACTGTGTGGCATCAACTTAGAGTGTTGACTTCAATGATTGATGTTTGTATCATTGTTTTGTGTTTTTGTCGTTGTTTTATTTGGGTGTATTTCATCAGTTATACAATGATATTGCTCATGAAGCCCCATGAAGAGTTATATAATATGGTGATCCTTTGTGTCATCTACGCTATGTGGATTGATTGCATGCTGATTTTGCATGTGGTTTGTAGGTTTGGTCACCCATTTGAACTTCCCTTACTTATTCAAAGCTTCACCATGAGTGCTACCATGTTAGCAATGGTTCATATCTGTACCTCAGTGAAAAACAAGTCAGAGATTATCACATCAAAACCAAGGCATTTTACAGGTAAGGGTCAACTTTGGTACCATTTGATTACTAAATAATTTTTTCTGTGCATGTGGTTTGATTTTGAGGTTATGATTCAATATCTTGTAACTGGTTTAGCATATTTCAAGTACAATGCATTTGAATGATTCTTTTAAGGATTGGGGTTTCATTTATGATATTTTACACAGATTCCTTGATTGACTTGGTAGTAGATGTAAGAAAATATTGTCTGTCTGTGAATAAACTTGTGTTATTATGCTATTATAGTATACGACTTGCTCTGTGGCAATCTTTCTATACCCTTACCTTGTAGTTTGTAGACCTGTCCTTGCCTTGTCATCTGACATTTAGGGTGGATGTGTGTTACCTGCAATCTACAACCAAAACAAGCATTGGTTATTTTGCCTTCATTTCACGGCCATGGTACATTGATTATGTATGATCCACAAGTTTCATGTTGAATGCCTAAAGCTAGAATCAAACCATTCACATCAAAAGTAGAACATGGTTTAATTTGAGGCTTTCAATTGTATTTGCCTTCTGGCAAAGACCATCCACTTAGTCATATCAAGTGCACAGCCCCCTCATGCCCTGAGCTAACAATATCAATAAAAACTATCATTGAATGGCCCACTTCTGTTGAAATTATTTACCTTAAGGAACTAAGAGTGAATCTACATCTCTGGTGTTTTCATTTGTTGACGTTTCTGGTATTCAACAGATATCGTTACTAGAGAAAATGACGAGCACTCGCTTCGTGTAGCCAGGTTTTCTGGTATGTACAGCTGCATATGGCCATACACTCTGCTTCCATCTGTTCCTTTTATGCATCACCTGCTTGATTAACCAGAGAGCAGACTTACCTGTAGATGGTCATTCCATCTGACGCAAAACTAAATTGGTGCTTAAGAGTCTCTGTATGAATCAGCTATGGTGTCTTATACAGCACCAATAAGTATTATGATTTAAGGTGCTATTTGCCATGATATCAGCTGTAAATTATTAACATACTCTGGAAAGAATGCAGTGGGTTTCATGAACATTGGATAAAGATGGTAAAAATAATTAACTAAAGGATTCTCTATTTGATTTTGATATTGCACTATCACTTGATTTGTGGTGGTTTGGAAAGGCTACTTTGAAGCTTCACGAGAGGGCAATATACCATATTGCACCTTTTAAGTACTTGAATATGAGAAATAATTATAGGTGTAAGTTTGAATGTTGGAATGATTCATTGCTGTTATCTCCGTTCAGAGATAATGCAATGCTTGATGTGTTATGCACAAGTGATATTGGGTAACCAGGTAATTTGAATAATCTCCTCTTCAACTTCTATGCACTATGGTTTCTCCTGACAATTCTCAGCTATGATAATTTGTATTGCTTGCAGGAATTATAGTCGCACATAATTGCTTTTCTTTAAGCTGTAAATCGTAAACTTGAGTGAGACGGACAATCAAGTTTTTATTCCTGACACTTTTCATTGCTAATCATGTGTAGCTATTAATTGTTTGTGTTAATTTTTTAATTAGATCTAGACCCAAGCTATTTCTGGAAGTGGACCGACTTTGGGAGCTATATAGAATGCCTCCTGGTGTTTTCAACAATAGCTGGCTTCATCACCTTCCTGCTGATGGACATCCCAGTTTACGTTGAAACACTCTGATTTCTAGCGGTACTGTTTGAAGCGTTGTTAGGGGCCCCTCAATTTTACCGTAATTATCAGAACAAATCAACCTAGGGTATGAGCTGAGTATTCACTTTATAGATTATGACACAGTTAGTCCAGACAAAGATTAATTGGTATTCCTTGTTCGTGGATGGAAATTAATTTTGGGGTTTGTCAATTTATATTAATTGCATATTTATAAATAAATGGCGAATTTAGAAAAGTTTGCTGGCTGCAATAATTGGGCAGGCAGTATAAATGCTCAAATGATTATAGTTTCCCAAATTCATTCTCATATTCATAATACTGTTGTGTCTACACTTTCTTTTGGTGATATTTTCTCTTGAACTTACACCATCTTTGCCTTTAATTTATATAATTGCCTACCCTACATTCACAAAGTGATTACATAATGTGTTTCAGTGTCAAAATGGTGGCAGAATGCAGTAATTTGCCGTATCTGAGTATTGCTTCAAGTGAAAGATGTACAAAATCACCAACATCATGTATTGAATAATATCGTAATCTCCATTAAAAATGTGACATCATCATCATCATCATCATTGTGGTTGGTGCCATCATCATCATCATCATCATCATCATCATCATCATCATCATCTTCAACATTACCAGCAATATTGTGGTTGCTGCCATAATGGAATTCATCAATGAATCTCTACCATTAACTTCATGTTAAAAAATAATGTCATTTTCTTATGGTAATGGATGAGAGTGCTGTTTGTGATTGTATATTGCCTTGTTTTTAAAAATCCATGCAATTGTTAAATGGTCTGGGAGGTATTATTATCTAGTCAATAAGCTGCACCAATGCTGTGCAATCAGCTACCACTGTACTTAATTCAGCCACTGTCCCTTTACACTTTCAACAGGAATACCAAGACCCATGTTTTCCAGTGATTCGTCATTATATTACTTTGTATGTACAATGCGAGCGCCTTTGAATGGTTTGTTGCTTGACAGGGCAACATATTACCTGACCGTCATTATAATTTATATATAATCTTATGTTTCGACCGTCATAAACATTGCAGATACATCCCTCTTAGCTGGTAAGGTTATCTTTTATGTTAAGCATTTATGATTGGCTGAAAAATTACTTCTAGTCCTGCAATTATTTCATGTGCATAACGTATCCAGGAAGTTGTTTTTCAGACTGGTAAAGCATTTGCCATATTCAACAAGGCCTTGAATATAAACCCTTGAATGCTTGGTTGTTGCTCCAAGCTTATATTTTCCAATCCAACTGGCGTATATGAAATCATTATCAAGACCAAAACAACAATGAGGACTACGCTAGCCTGCTCTGTGGCAGGAAACGGTTATGATTGTAGCTGTATGTAATCAAATAGCTTGTTATTCAGATGTAATTGTAACCACAACCGATTAAGGTGAGTATAACGTCACTATATTTAGAAGTGAACATTGAAAACTTCTGTTAAATGATATATGCTACATATATCTTCAATTCCACAATAGAATTTGAGAATACAAATCCTACATTTGCTTCCTATTTGTTTATTAGTTTATTATTAGCAATATTATGTTTGAAGCTTATAAGGTATGGCTGCTGTAGAGATAGAACAGCCAATCGATGTCAGTAGCAATGTGCCCACCCCATTAGCTGCCGTACATGTGTCGTACACAATGACAATACTGGGCGAGGCAAGACGCCAAGGAATTGCAGAGAAGGATTTGGGGTGAAATGAATTATACAGACAGTAATCGGAATGGATGCAGAAAAATACAACCTCAAAAAGTTCATTGGTATATATAGAGCTGTCGCAAGTGCTATCAACAAATTCGTTGTATACAAGTGGAATGTAGTAGAGTTGGGGATAAACAAAGATGTCACCACTGGCGGGCGAGTATGATCTGAATGTTCTTCTTGTGTGGTGGGTAAGTGTTAGTCTGAAATGATTACGCAGATATTATCTTTAATCTGGTCAGTGCACCAGATTTCTAATTGACTTTTAAATGAGACACCTCCCATTACTTAAAGCTTTGCAATGTCATTTATTAGACTTCTCCAGTTGCCCCCCCGGTGGCACAATCGGTTAGCGCGCCGTACTTATAAGCAGTACATTACCGCTAAGAGATGCGGAGGTTGTGAGTTCGAGCCTCACCCGGGGCACTTATTTTAAGGTAAGAATGATAGCTCTAATGCCACAAAGGTTTTCATGGGAAGATAACTCAAATGTCATATGGAGGGTCAGATGTGTATTCACAGCTTGTCTAACCTGATATGCAGCCTATGATTGAAAACCTTTTGCAATCCAACTAGAATATGGGAAACTCATTTTTGCAGAATGCAGTAATTTGCCGTATCTGAGTATTGCTTCATGTGAAAGATGTACAAAATCACCAACATCATGTATTGAATGATGCTATTATCACCAAATAATCGTAATCTCCATTAAAAATGTGACATCATCATCATCAGCATCATCATCATCATCATCATCATCATCATCATCATTGTCATCTTCAACATTACCAGCAATATTGTGGTTGCTGCCATAATGGAATTCATCAATGAATCTCTACCATTAACTTCATGTTAAAAAATAATGTCATTTTCTTATGGTAATGGATGAGAGTGCTTTGTTTGTGATTGTATATTGCCTTGTTGTTTTTAAAAATCCATGCAATTGTTAAATGGTCTGGGAGGTATTATTATCTAGTCAATAAGCTGCACCAATGCTGTGCAATCAGCTACCACTGTACTTATTCAGCCACTGTCCCTTTACACTTTCAACAGGAATACCAAGACCCATGTTTTCCAGTGATTCGTCATTATATTACTTTGTATGTACAATGCGAGCGCCTTTGAATGGTTTGTTGCTTGACAGGGCAACATATTACCTGACCGTCATTATAATTTATATATAATCTTATGTTTCGACCGTCATAAACATTGCAGATACATCCCTCTTAGCTGGTAAGGTTATCTTTTATGTTAAGCATTTATGATTGGCTGAAAAATTACTTCTAGTCCTGCAATTATTTCATGTGCATAACGTATCCAGGAAGTTGTTTTTCAGACTGGTAAAGCATTTGCCATATTCAACAAGGCCTTGAATATAAACCCTTGAATGCTTGGTTGTTGCTCCAAGCTTATATTTTCCAATCCAACTGGCGTATATGAAATCATTATCAAGACCAAAAAAACAACAATGAGGACTACGCTAGCCTGCTCTGTGGCAGGAAACGGTTATGATTGTAGCTGTATGTAATCAAATAGCTTGTTATTCAGATGTAATTGTAACCACAACCGATTAAGGTGAGTATAACGTCACTATATTTAGAAGTGAACATTGAAAACTTCTGTTAAATGATATATGCTACATATATCTTCAATTCCACAATAGAATTTGAGAATACAAATCCTACATTTGCTTCCTATTTGTTTATTAGTTTATTATTAGCAATATTATGTTTGAAGCTTATAAGGTATGGCTGCTGTAGAGATAGAACAGCCAATCGATGTCAGTAGCAATGTGCCCACCCCATTAGCTGCCGTACATGTGTCGTACACAATGACAATACTGGGCGAGGCAAGACGCCAAGGAATTGCAGAGAAGGATTTGGGGTGAAATGAATTATACAGACAGTAATCGGAATGGATGCAGAAAAATACAACCTCAAAAAGTTCATTGGTATATATAGAGCTGTCGCAAGTGCTATCAACAAATTCGTTGTATACAAGTGGAATGTAGTAGAGTTGGGGATAAACAAAGATGTCACCACTGGCGGGCGAGTATGATCTGAATGTTCTTCTTGTGTGGTGGGTAAGTGTTAGTCTGAAATGATTACGCAGATATTATCTTTAATCTGGTCAGTGCACCAGATTTCTAATTGACTTTTAAATGAGACACCTCCCATTACTTAAAGCTTTGCAATGTCATTTATTAGACTTCTCCAGTTGCCCCGGTGGCACAATCGGTTAGCGCGCCGTACTTATAAGCAGTACATTACCGCTAAGAGATGCGGAGGTTGTGAGTTCGAGCCTCACCCGGGGCACTTATTTTAAGGTAAGAATGATAGCTCTAATGCCACAAAGGTTTTCATGGGAAGATAACTCAAATGTCATATGGAGGGTCAGATGTGTATTCACAGCTTGTCTAACCTGATATGCAGCCTATGATTGAAAACCTTTTGCAATCCAACTAGAATATGGGAAACTCATTTTTGCAGAATGCAGTAATTTGCCGTATCTGAGTATTGCTTCATGTGAAAGATGTACAAAATCACCAACATCATGTATTGAATGATGCTATTATCACCAAATAATCGTAATCTCCATTAAAAATGTGACATCATCATCATCAGCATCATCATCATCATCATCATCATCATCATCATCATCATCATCATTGTCATCTTCAACATTACCAGCAATATTGTGGTTGCTGCCATAATGGAATTCATCAATGAATCTCTACCATTAACTTCATGTTAAAAAATAATGTCATTTTCTTATGGTAATGGATGAGAGTGCTGTTTGTGATTGTATATTGCCTTGTTGTTTTTAAAAATCCATGCAATTGTTAAATGGTCTGGGAGGTATTATTATCTAGTCAATAAGCTGCACCAATGCTGTGCAATCAGCTACCACTGTACTTTATTCAGCCACTGTCCCTTTACACTTTCAACAGGAATACCAAGACCCATGTTTTCCAGTGATTCGTCATTATATTACTTTGTATGTACAATGCGAGCGCCTTTGAATGGTTTGTTGCTTGACAGGGCAACATATTACCTGACCGTCATTATAATTTATATATAATCTTATGTTTCGACCGTCATAAACATTGCAGATACATCCCTCTTAGCTGGTAAGGTTATCTTTTATGTTAAGCATTTATGATTGGCTGAAAAATTACTTCTAGTCCTGCAATTATTTCATGTGCATAACGTATCCAGGAAGTTGTTTTTCAGACTGGTAAAGCATTTGCCATATTCAACAAGGCCTTGAATATAAACCCTTGAATGCTTGGTTGTTGCTCCAAGCTTATATTTTCCAATCCAACTGGCGTATATGAAATCATTATCAAAGACCAAAACAACAATGAGGACTACGCTAGCCTGCTCTGTGGCAGGAAACGGTTATGATTGTAGCTGTATGTAATCAAATAGCTTGTTATTCAGATGTAATTGTAACCACAACCGATTAAGGTGAGTATAACGTCACTATATTTAGAAGTGAACATTGAAAACTTCTGTTAAATGATATATGCTACATATATCTTCAATTCCACAATAGAATTTGAGAATACAAATCCTACATTTGCTTCCTATTTGTTTATTAGTTTTTATTATTAGCAATATTATGTTTGAAGCTTATAAGGTATGGCTGCTGTAGAGATAGAACAGCCAATCGATGTCAGTAGCAATGTGCCCACCCCATTAGCTGCCGTACATGTGTCGTACACAATGACAATACTGGGCGAGGCAAGACGCCAAGGAATTGCAGAGAAGGATTTGGGGTGAAATGAATTATACAGACAGTAATCGGAATGGATGCAGAAAAATACAACCTCAAAAAGTTCATTGGTATATATAGAGCTGTCGCAAGTGCTATCAACAAATTCGTTGTATACAAGTGGAATGTAGTAGAGTTGGGGATAAACAAAGATGTCACCACTGGCGGGCGAGTATGATCTGAATGTTCTTCTTGTGTGGTGGGTAAGTGTTAGTCTGAAATGATTACGCAGATATTATCTTTAATCTGGTCAGTGCACCAGATTTCTAATTGACTTTTAAATGAGACACCTCCCATTACTTAAAGCTTTGCAATGTCATTTATTAGACTTCTCCAGTTGCCCCGGTGGCACAATCGGTTAGCGCGCCGTACTTATAAGCAGTACATTACCGCTAAGAGATGCGGAGGTTGTGAGTTCGAGCCTCACCCGGGGCACTTATTTTAAGGTAAGAATGATAGCTCTAATGCCACAAAGGTTTTCATGGGAAGATAACTCAAATGTCATATGGAGGGTCAGATGTGTATTCACAGCTTGTCTAACCTGATATGCAGCCTATGATTGAAAACCTTTTGCATCCAACTAGAATATGGGAAAACTCATTTTTGCAGAATGCAGTAATTTGCCGTATCTGAGTATTGCTTCATGTGAAAGATGTACAAAATCACCAACATCATGTATTGAATGATGCTATTATCACCAAATAATCGTAATCTCCATTAAAAATGTGACATCATCATCATCATCATCATCATCATCATCATCATCATCATCATCATCATTGTCATCTTCAACATTACCAGCAATATTGTGGTTGCTGCCATAATGGAATTCATCAATGAATCTCTACCATTAACTTCATGTTAAAAAATAATGTCATTTTCTTATGGTAATGGATGAGAGTGCTGTTTGTGATTGTATATTGCCTTGTTGTTTTTAAAAATCCATGCAATTGTTAAATGGTCTGGGAGGTATTATTATCTAGTCAATAAGCTGCACCAATGCTGTGCAATCAGCTACCACTGTACTTTATTCAGCCACTGTCCCTTTACACTTTCAACAGGAATACCAAGACCCATGTTTTCCAGTGATTCGTCATTATATTACTTTGTATGTACAATGCGAGCGCCTTTGAATGGTTTGTTGCTTGACAGGGCAACATATTACCTGACCGTCATTATAATTTATATATAATCTTATGTTTCGACCGTCATAAACATTGCAGATACATCCCTCTTAGCTGGTAAGGTTATCTTTTATGTTAAGCATTTATGATTGGCTGAAAAATTACTTCTAGTCCTGCAATTATTTCATGTGCATAACGTATCCAGGAAGTTGTTTTTCAGACTGGTAAAGCATTTGCCATATTCAACAAGGCCTTGAATATAAACCCTTGAATGCTTGGTTGTTGCTCCAAGCTTATATTTTCCAATCCAACTGGCGTATATGAAATCATTATCAAGACCAAAACAACAATGAGGACTACGCTAGCCTGCTCTGTGGCAGGAAACGGTTATGATTGTAGCTGTATGTAATCAAATAGCTTGTTATTCAGATGTAATTGTAACCACAACCGATTAAGGTGAGTATAACGTCACTATATTTAGAAGTGAACATTGAAAACTTCTGTTAAATGATATATGCTACATATATCTTCAATTCCACAATAGAATTTGAGAATACAAATCCTACATTTGCTTCCTATTTGTTTATTAGTTTATTATTAGCAATATTATGTTTGAAGCTTATAAGGTATGGCTGCTGTAGAGATAGAACAGCCAATCGATGTCAGTAGCAATGTGCCCACCCCATTAGCTGCCGTACATGTGTCGTACACAATGACAATACTGGGCGAGGCAAGACGCCAAGGAATTGCAGAGAAGGATTTGGGGTGAAATGAATTATACAGACAGTAATCGGAATGGATGCAGAAAAATACAACCTCAAAAAGTTCATTGGTATATATAGAGCTGTCGCAAGTGCTATCAACAAATTCGTTGTATACAAGTGGAATGTAGTAGAGTTGGGGATAAACAAAGATGTCACCACTGGCGGGCGAGTATGATCTGAATGTTCTTCTTGTGTGGTGGGTAAGTGTTAGTCTGAAATGATTACGCAGATATTATCTTTAATCTGGTCAGTGCACCAGATTTCTAATTGACTTTTAAATGAGACACCTCCCATTACTTAAAGCTTTGCAATGTCATTTATTAGACTTCTCCAGTTGCCCCGGTGGCACAATCGGTTAGCGCGCCGTACTTATAAGCAGTACATTACCGCTAAGAGATGCGGAGGTTGTGAGTTCGAGCCTCACCCGGGGCACTTATTTTAAGGTAAGAATGATAGCTCTAATGCCACAAAGGTTTTCATGGGAAGATAACTCAAATGTCATATGGAGGGTCAGATGTGTATTCACAGCTTGTCTAACCTGATATGCAGCCTATGATTGAAAACCTTTTGCAATCCAACTAGAATATGGGAAACTCATTTTTGCAGAATGCAGTAATTTGCCGTATCTGAGTATTGCTTCATGTGAAAGATGTACAAAATCACCAACATCATGTATTGAATGATGCTATTATCACCAATCACCAAATAATCGTAATCTCCATTAAAAATGTGATCATCATCATCATCATCATCATCATCATCATCATCATCATCATCATCATCATTGTCATCTTCAACATTACCAGCAATATTGTGGTTGCTGCCATAATGGAATTCATCAATGAATCTCTACCATTAACTTCATGTTAAAAAATAATGTCATTTTCTTATGGTAATGGATGAGAGTGCTGTTTGTGATTGTATATTGCCTTGTTGTTTTTAAAAATCCATGCAATTGTTAAATGGTCTGGGAGGTATTATTATCTAGTCAATAAGCTGCACCAATGCTGTGCAATCAGCTACCACTGTACTTTATTCAGCCACTGTCCCTTTACACTTTCAACAGGAATACCAAGACCCATGTTTTCCAGTGATTCGTCATTATATTACTTTGTATGTACAATGCGAGCGCCTTTGAATGGTTTGTTGCTTGACAGGGCAACATATTACCTGACCGTCATTATAATTTATATATAATCTTATGTTTCGACCGTCATAAACATTGCAGATACATCCCTCTTAGCTGGTAAGGTTATCTTTTATGTTAAGCATTTATGATTGGCTGAAAAATTACTTCTAGTCCTGCAATTATTTCATGTGCATAACGTATCCAGGAAGTTGTTTTTCAGACTGGTAAAGCATTTGCCATATTCAACAAGGCCTTGAATATAAACCCTTGAATGCTTGGTTGTTGCTCCAAGCTTATATTTTCCAATCCAACTGGCGTATATGAAATCATTATCAAGACCAAAACAACAATGAGGACTACGCTAGCCTGCTCTGTGGCAGGAAACGGTTATGATTGTAGCTGTATGTAATCAAATAGCTTGTTATTCAGATGTAATTGTAACCACAACCGATTAAGGTGAGTATAACGTCACTATATTTAGAAGTGAACATTGAAAACTTCTGTTAAATGATATATGCTACATATATCTTCAATTCCACAATAGAATTTGAGAATACAAATCCTACATTTGCTTCCTATTTGTTTATTAGTTTATTATTAGCAATATTATGTTTGAAGCTTATAAGGTATGGCTGCTGTAGAGATAGAACAGCCAATCGATGTCAGTAGCAATGTGCCCACCCCATTAGCTGCCGTACATGTGTCGTACACAATGACAATACTGGGCGAGGCAAGACGCCAAGGAATTGCAGAGAAGGATTTGGGGTGAAATGAATTATACAGACAGTAATCGGAATGGATGCAGAAAAATACAACCTCAAAAAGTTCATTGGTATATATAGAGCTGTCGCAAGTGCTATCAACAAATTCGTTGTATACAAGTGGAATGTAGTAGAGTTGGGGATAAACAAAGATGTCACCACTGGCGGGCGAGTATGATCTGAATGTTCTTCTTGTGTGGTGGGTAAGTGTTAGTCTGAAATGATTACGCAGATATTATCTTTAATCTGGTCAGTGCACCAGATTTCTAATTGACTTTTAAATGAGACACCTCCCATTACTTAAAGCTTTGCAATGTCATTTATTAGACTTCTCCAGTTGCCCCGGTGGCACAATCGGTTAGCGCGCCGTACTTATAAGCAGTACATTACCGCTAAGAGATGCGGAGGTTGTGAGTTCGAGCCTCACCCGGGGCACTTATTTTAAGGTAAGAATGATAGCTCTAATGCCACAAAGGTTTTCATGGGAAGATAACTCAAATGTCATATGTAGGGTCAGATGTGTATTCACAGCTTGTCTAACCTGATATGCAGCCTATGATTGAAAACCTTTTGCAATCCAACTAGAATATGGGAAACTCATTTTTGCAGAATGCAGTAATTTGCCGTATCTGAGTATTGCTTCATGTGAAAGATGTACAAAATCACCAACATCATGTATTGAATGATGCTATTATCACCAAATAATCGTAATCTCCATTAAAAATGTGACATCATCATCATCAGCATCATCATCATCATCATCATCATCATCATTATCATCATTGTCATCTTCAACATTACCAGCAATATTGTGGTGGTTGCTGCCATAATGGAATTCATCAATGAATCTCTACCATTAACTTCATGTTAAAAAATAATGTCATTTTCTTATGGTAATGGATGAGAGTGCTGTTTGTGATTGTATATTGCCTTGTTGTTTTTAAAAATCCATGCAATTGTTAAATGGTCTGGGAGGTATTATTATCTAGTCAATAAGCTGCACCAATGCTGTGCAATCAGCTACCACTGTACTTTATTCAGCCACTGTCCCTTTACACTTTCAACAGGAATACCAAGACCCATGTTTTCCAGTGATTCGTCATTATATTACTTTGTATGTACAATGCGAGCGCCTTTGAATGGTTTGTTGCTTGACAGGGCAACATATTACCTGACCGTCATTATAATTTATATATAATCTTATGTTTCGACCGTCATAAACATTGCAGATACATCCCTCTTAGCTGGTAAGGTTATCTTTTATGTTAAGCATTTATGATTGGCTGAAAAATTACTTCTAGTCCTGCAATTATTTCATGTGTGCATAACGTATCCAGGAAGTTGTTTTTCAGACTGGTAAAGCATTTGCCATATTCAACAAGGCCTTGAATATAAACCCTTGAATGCTTGGTTGTTGCTCCAAGCTTATATTTTCCAATCCAACTGGCGTATATGAAATCATTATCAAGACCAAAACAACAATGAGGACTACGCTAGCCTGCTCTGTGGCAGGAAACGGTTATGATTGTAGCTGTATGTAATCAAATAGCTTGTTATTCAGATGTAATTGTAACCACAACCGATTAAGGTGAGTATAACGTCACTATATTTAGAAGTGAACATTGAAAACTTCTGTTAAATGATATATGCTACATATATCTTCAATTCCACAATAGAATTTGAGAATACAAATCCTACATTTGCTTCCTATTTGTTTATTAGTTTATTATTAGCAATATTATGTTTGAAGCTTATAAGGTATGGCTGCTGTAGAGATAGAACAGCCAATCGATGTCAGTAGCAATGTGCCCACCCCATTAGCTGCCGTACATGTGTCGTACACAATGACAATACTGGGCGAGGCAAGACGCCAAGGAATTGCAGAGAAGGATTTGGGGTGAAATGAATTATACAGACAGTAATCGGAATGGATGCAGAAAAATACAACCTCAAAAAGTTCATTGGTATATATAGAGCTGTCGCAAGTGCTATCAACAAATTCGTTGTATACAAGTGGAATGTAGTAGAGTTGGGGATAAACAAAGATGTCACCACTGGCGGGCGAGTATGATCTGAATGTTCTTCTTGTGTGGTGGGTAAGTGTTAGTCTGAAATGATTACGCAGATATTATCTTTAATCTGGTCAGTGCACCAGATTTCTAATTGACTTTTAAATGAGACACCTCCCATTACTTAAAGCTTTGCAATGTCATTTATTAGACTTCTCCAGTTGCCCCGGTGGCACAATCGGTTAGCGCGCCGTACTTATAAGCAGTACATTACCGCTAAGAGATGCGGAGGTTGTGAGTTCGAGCCTCACCCGGGGCACTTATTTTAAGGTAAGAATGATAGCTCTAATGCCACAAAGGTTTTCATGGGAAGATAACTCAAATGTCATATGTAGGGTCAGATGTGTATTCACAGCTTGTCTAACCTGATATGCAGCCTATGATTGAAAACCTTTTGCAATCCAACTAGAATATGGGAAACTCATTTTTGCAGAATGCAGTAATTTGCCGTATCTGAGTATTGCTTCATGTGAAAGATGTACAAAATCACCAACATCATGTATTGAATGATGCTATTATCACCAAATAATCGTAATCTCCATTAAAAATGTGACATCATCATCATCAGCATCATCATCATCATCATCATCATCATCATTGTCATCATTGTCATCTTCAACATTACCAGCAATATTGTGGTTGCTGCCATAATGGAATTCATCAATGAATCTCTACCATTAACTTCATGTTAAAAAATAATGTCATTTTCTTATGGTAATGGATGAGAGTGCTGTTTGTGATTGTATATTGCCTTGTTGTTTTTAAAAAAATCCATGCAATTGTTAAATGGTCTGGGAGGTATTATTATCTAGTCAATAAGCTGCACCAATGCTGTGCAATCAGCTACCACTGTACTTTATTCAGCCACTGTCCCTTTACACTTTCAACAGGAATACCAAGACCCATGTTTTCCAGTGATTCGTCATTATATTACTTTGTATGTACAATGCGAGCGCCTTTGAATGGTTTGTTGCTTGACAGGGCAACATATTACCTGACCGTCATTATAATTTATATATAATCTTATGTTTCGACCGTCATAAACATTGCAGATACATCCCTCTTAGCTGGTAAGGTTATCTTTTATGTTAAGCATTTATGATTGGCTGAAAAATTACTTCTAGTCCTGCAATTATTTCATGTGCATAACGTATCCAGGAAGGAAGTTGTTTTTCAGACTGGTAAAGCATTTGCCATATTCAACAAGGCCTTGAATATAAACCCTTGAATGCTTGGTTGTTGCTCCAAGCTTATATTTCCAATCCAACTGGCGTATATGAAATCATTATCAAGACCAAAACAACAATGAGGACTACGCTAGCCTGCTCTGTGGCAGGAAACGGTTATGATTGTAGCTGTATGTAATCAAATAGCTTGTTATTCAGATGTAATTGTAACCACAACCGATTAAGGTGAGTATAACGTCACTATATTTAGAAGTGAACATTGAAAACTTCTGTTAAATGATATATGCTACATATATCTTCAATTCCACAATAGAATTTGAGAATACAAATCCTACATTTGCTTCCTATTTGTTTATTAGTTTATTATTAGCAATATTATGTTTGAAGCTTATAAGGTATGGCTGCTGTAGAGATAGAACAGCCAATCGATGTCAGTAGCAATGTGCCCACCCCATTAGCTGCCGTACATGTGTCGTACACAATGACAATACTGGGCGAGGCAAGACGCCAAGGAATTGCAGAGAAGGATTTGGGGTGAAATGAATTATACAGACAGTAATCGGAATGGATGCAGAAAAATACAACCTCAAAAAGTTCATTGGTATATATAGAGCTGTCGCAAGTGCTATCAACAAATTCGTTGTATACAAGTGGAATGTAGTAGAGTTGGGGATAAACAAAGATGTCACCACTGGCGGGCGAGTATGATCTGAATGTTCTTCTTGTGTGGTGGGTAAGTGTTAGTCTGAAATGATTACGCAGATATTATCTTTAATCTGGTCAGTGCACCAGATTTCTAATTGACTTTTAAATGAGACACCTCCCATTACTTAAAGCTTTGCAATGTCATTTATTAGACTTCTCCAGTTGCCCCGGTGGCACAATCGGTTAGCGCGCCGTACTTATAAGCAGTACATTACCGCTAAGAGATGCGGAGGTTGTGAGTTCGAGCCTCACCCGGGGCACTTATTTTAAGGTAAGAATGATAGCTCTAATGCCACAAAGGTTTTCATGGGAAGATAACTCAAATGTCATATGTAGGGTCAGATGTGTATTCACAGCTTGTCTAAACCTGATATGCAGCCTATGATTGAAAACTTTTTGCAATCCAACCAGAATATGGGAAACTCATTTTTGCAGAATGCAGTAATTTGCCGTATCTGAGTATTGCTTCATGTGAAAGATGTACAAAATCACCAACATCATGTATTGAATGATGCTATTATCACCAAATAATCGTAATCCACATTAAAAATGTGATCATCATCATCATCATCATCATCATCATCATCATCATCATCATCATCATCATTGTCATCTTCAACATTACCAGCAATATTGTGGTTGCTGCCATAATGGAATTCATCAATGAATCTCTACCATTAACTTCATGTTAAAAAATAATGTCATTTTCTTATGGTAATGGATGAGAGTGCTGTTTGTGATTGTATATTGCCTTGTTGTTTTTAAAAATCCATGCAATTGTTAAATGGTCTGGGAGGTATTATTATCTAGTCAATAAGCTGCACCAATGCTGTGCAATCAGCTACCACTGTACTTTATTCAGCCACTGTCCCTTTACACTTTCAACAGGAATACCAAGACCCATGTTTTCCAGTGATTCGTCATTATATTACTTTGTATGTACAATGCGAGCGCCTTTGAATGGTTTGTTGCTTGACAGGGCAACATATTACCTGACCGTCATTATAATTTATATATAATCTTATGTTTCGACCGTCATAAACATTGCAGATACATCCCTCTTAGCTGGTAAGGTTATCTTTTATGTTAAGCATTTATGATTGGCTGAAAAATTACTTCTAGTCCTGCAATTATTTCATGTGCATAACGTATCCAGGAAGTTGTTTTTCAGACTGGTAAAGCATTTGCCATATTCAACAAGGCCTTGAATATAAACCCTTGAATGCTTGGTTGTTGCTCCAAGCTTATATTTTCCAATCCAACTGGCGTATATGAAATCATTATCAAGACCAAAACAACAATGAGGACTACGCTAGCCTGCTCTGTGGCAGGAAACGGTTATGATTGTAGCTGTATGTAATCAAATAGCTTGTTATTCAGATGTAATTGTAACCACAACCGATTAAGGTGAGTATAACGTCACTATATTTAGAAGTGAACATTGAAAACTTCTGTTAAATGATATATGCTACATATATCTTCAATTCCACAATAGAATTTGAGAATACAAATCCTACATTTGCTTCCTATTTGTTTATTAGTTTATTATTAGCAATATTATGTTTGAAGCTTATAAGGTATGGCTGCTGTAGAGATAGAACAGCCAATCGATGTCAGTAGCAATGTGCCCACCCCATTAGCTGCCGTACATGTGTCGTACACAATGACAATACTGGGCGAGGCAAGACGCCAAGGAATTGCAGAGAAGGATTTGGGGTGAAATGAATTATACAGACAGTAATCGGAATGGATGCAGAAAAATACAACCTCAAAAAGTTCATTGGTATATATAGAGCTGTCGCAAGTGCTATCAACAAATTCGTTGTATACAAGTGGAATGTAGTAGAGTTGGGGATAAACAAGATGTCACCACTGGCGGGCGAGTATGATCTGAATGTTCTTCTTGTGTGGTGGGTAAGTGTTAGTCTGAAATGATTACGCAGATATTATCTTTAATCTGGTCAGTGCACCAGATTTCTAATTGACTTTTAAATGAGACACCTCCCATTACTTAAAGCTTTGCAATGTCATTTATTAGACTTCTCCAGTTGCCCCGGTGGCACAATCGGTTAGCGCGCCGTACTTATAAGCAGTACATTACCGCTAAGAGATGCGGAGGTTGTGAGTTCGAGCCTCACCCGGGGCACTTATTTTAAGGTAAGAATGATAGCTCTAATGCCACAAAGGTTTTCATGGGAAGATAACTCAAATGTCATATGTAGGGTCAGATGTGTATTCACAGCTTGTCTAACCTGATATGCAGCCTATGATTGAAAACTTTTTGCAATCCAACTAGAATATGGGAAACTCATTTTTGCAGAATGCAGTAATTTGCCGTATCTGAGTATTGCTTCATGTGAAAAGATGTACAAAATCACCAACATCATGTATTGAATGATGCTATTATCACCAAATAATCGTAATCTCCATTAAAAATGTGACATCATCATCATCATCATCATCATCATCATCATCATCATCATCATCATCATCATCATCATCATCATCATCATCTTCAACATTACCAGCAATATTGTGGTTGCTGCCATAATGGAATTCATCAATGAATCTCTACCATTAACTTCATGTTAAAAAATAATGTCATTTTCTTATGGTAATGGATGAGAGTGCTGTTTGTGATTGTATATTGCCTTGTTGTTTTTAAAAATCCATGCAATTGTTAAATGGTCTGGGAGGTATTATTATCTAGTCAATAAGCTGCACCAATGCTGTGCAATCAGCTACCACTGTACTTTATTCAGCCACTGTCCCTTTACACTTTCAACAGGAATACCAAGACCCATGTTTTCCAGTGATTCGTCATTATATTACTTTGTATGTACAATGCGAGCGCCTTTGAATGGTTTGTTGCTTGACAGGGCAACATATTACCTGACCGTCATTATAATTTATATATAATCTTATGTTTCGACCGTCATAAACATTGCAGATACATCCCTCTTAGCTGGTAAGGTTATCTTTTATGTTAAGCATTTATGATTGGCTGAAAAATTACTTCTAGTCCTGCAATTATTTCATGTGCATAACGTATCCAGGAAGTTGTTTTTCAGACTGGTAAAGCATTTGCCATATTCAACAAGGCCTTGAATATAAACCCTTGAATGCTTGGTTGTTGCTCCAAGCTTATATTTTCCAATCCAACTGGCGTATATGAAATCATTATCAAGACCAAAACAACAATGAGGACTACGCTAGCCTGCTCTGTGGCAGGAAACGGTTATGATTGTAGCTGTATGTAATCAAATAGCTTGTTATTCAGATGTAATTGTAACCACAACCGATTAAGGTGAGTATAACGTCACTATATTTAGAAGTGAACATTGAAAACTTCTGTTAAATGATATATGCTACATATATCTTCAATTCCACAATAGAATTTGAGAATACAAATCCTACATTTGCTTCCTATTTGTTTATTAGTTTATTATTAGCAATATTATGTTTGAAGCTTATAAGGTATGGCTGCTGTAGAGATAGAACAGCCAATCGATGTCAGTAGCAATGTGCCCACCCCATTAGCTGCCGTACATGTGTCGTACACAATGACAATACTGGGCGAGGCAAGACGCCAAGGAATTGCAGAGAAGGATTTGGGGTGAAATGAATTATACAGACAGTAATCGGAATGGATGCAGAAAAATACAACCTCAAAAAGTTCATTGGTATATATAGAGCTGTCGCAAGTGCTATCAACAAATTCGTTGTATACAAGTGGAATGTAGTAGAGTTGGGGATAAACAAAGATGTCACCACTGGCGGGCGAGTATGATCTGAATGTTCTTCTTGTGTGGTGGGTAAGTGTTAGTCTGAAATGATTACGCAGATATTATCTTTAATCTGGTCAGTGCACCAGATTTCTAATTGACTTTTAAATGAGACACCTCCCATTACTTAAAGCTTTGCAATGTCATTTATTAGACTTCTCCAGTTGCCCCGGTGGCACAATCGGTTAGCGCGCCGTACTTATAAGCAGTACATTACCGCTAAGAGATGCGGAGGTTGTGAGTTCGAGCCTCACCCGGGGCACTTATTTTAAGGTAAGAATGATAGCTCTAATGCCACAAAGGTTTTCATGGGAAGATAACTCAAATGTCATATGTAGGGTCAGATGTGTATTCACAGCTTGTCTAACCTGATATGCAGCCTATGATTGAAAACTTTTTGCAATCCAACTAGAATATGGGAAACTCATTTTTTTTGCAGAATGCAGTAATTTGCCGTATCTGAGTATTGCTTCAAGTGAAAGATGTACAAAATCACCAACATCATGTATTGAATGATGCTATTTTCACCAAATAATCGTAATCTCAATTAAAAATGTGAAATCATCATCATCATCATCATCATCATCATCATCATCATCATCATCATCATCATCATCATCATCTTCAACATTACCAGCAATATTGTGGTTGCTGCCATAATGGAATTCATCAATGAATCTCTACCATTAACTTCATGTTAAAAAATAATGTCATTTTCTTATGGTAATGGATGAGAGTGCTGTTTGTGATTGTATATTGCCTTGTTGTTTTTAAAAATCCATGCAATTGTTAAATGGTCTGGGAGGTATTATTATCTAGTCAATAAGCTGCACCAATGCTGTGCAATCAGCTACCACTGTACTTTATTCAGCCACTGTCCCTTTACACTTTCAACAGGAATACCAAGACCCATGTTTTCCAGTGATTCGTCATTATATTACTTTGTATGTACAATGCGAGCGCCTTTGAATGGTTTGTTGCTTGACAGGGCAACATATTACCTGACCGTCATTATAATTTATATATAATCTTATGTTTCGACCGTCATAAACATTGCAGATACATCCCTCTTAGCTGGTAAGGTTATCTTTTATGTTAAGATTTTATGATTGGCTGAAAAATTACTTCTAGTCCTGCAATTATTTCATGTGCATAACGTATCCAGGAAGTTGTTTTTCAGACTGGTAAAGCATTTGCCATATTCAACAAGGCCTTGAATATAAACCCTTGAATGCTTGGTTGTTGCTCCAAGCTTATATTTTCCAATCCAACTGGCGTATATGAAATCATTATCAAGACCAAAACAACAATGAGGACTACGCTAGCCTGCTCTGTGGCAGGAAACGGTTATGATTGTAGCTGTATGTAATCAAATAGCTTGTTATTCAGATGTAATTGTAACCACAACCGATTAAGGTGAGTATAACGTCACTATATTTAGAAGTGAACATTGAAAACTTCTGTTAAATGATATATGCTACATATATCTTCAATTCCACAATAGAATTTGAGAATACAAATCCTACATTTGCTTCCTATTTGTTTATTAGTTTTTATTATTAGCAATATTATGTTTGAAGCTTATAAGGTATGGCTGCTGTAGAGATAGAACAGCCAATCGATGTCAGTAGCAATGTGCCCACCCCATTAGCTGCCGTACATGTGTCGTACACAATGACAATACTGGGCGAGGCAAGACGCCAAGGAATTGCAGAGAAGGATTTGGGGTGAAATGAATTATACAGACAGTAATCGGAAATGGATGCAGAAAAATACAACCTCAAAAAGTTCATTGGTATATATAGAGCTGTCGCAAGTGCTATCAACAAATTCGTTGTATACAAGTGGAATGTAGTAGAGTTGGGGATAAACAAAGATGTCACCACTGGCGGGCGAGTATGATCTGAATGTTCTTTCTTGTGTGGTGGGTAAGTGTTAGTCTGAAATGATTACGCAGATATTATCTTTAATCTGGTCAGTGCACCAGATTTCTAATTGACTTTTAAATGAGACACCTCCCATTACTTAAAGCTTTGCAATGTCATTTATTAGACTTCTCCAGTTGCCCCGGTGGCACAATCGGTTAGCGCGCCGTACTTATAAGCAGTACATTACCGCTAAGAGATGCGGAGGTTGTGAGTTCGAGCCTCACCCGGGGCACTTATTTTAAGGTAAGAATGATAGCTCTAATGCCACAAAGGTTTTCATGGGAAGATAACTCAAATGTCATATGTAGGGTCAGATGTGTATTCACAGCTTGTCTAACCTGATATGCAGCCTATGATTGAAACTTTTTGCAATCCAACTAGAATATGGGAAACTCATTTTTGCAGAATGCAGTAATTTGCCGTATCTGAGTATTGCTTCATGTGAAAGATGTACAAAATCACCAACATCATGTATTGAATGATGCTATTATCACCAAATAATCGTAATCTCCATTAAAAATGTGACATCATCATCATCATCATCATCATCATCATCATCATCATCATCATTATCATCATTATCATCATTATCATCTTCAACATTACCAGCAATATTGTGGTTGCTGCCATAATGGAATTCATCAATGAATCTCTACCATTAACTTCATGTTTAAAAAATAATGTCATTTTCTTATGGTAATGGATGAGAGTGCTGTTTGTGATTGTATATTGCCTTGTTTTTAAAAATCCATGCAATTGTTAAATGGTCTGGGAGGTATTATTATCTAGTCAATAAGCTGCACCAATGCTGTGCAATCAGCTACCACTGTACTTTATTCAGCCACTGTCCCTTTACACTTTCAACAGGAATACCAAGACCCATGTTTTCCAGTGATTCGTCATTATATTACTTTGTATGTACAATGCGAGCGCCTTTGAATGGTTTGTTGCTTGACAGGGCAACATATTACCTGACCGTCATTATAATTTATATATAATCTTATGTTTCGACCGTCATAAACATTGCAGATACATCCCTCTTAGCTGGTAAGGTTATCTTTTATGTTAAGCATTTATGATTGGCTGAAAAATTACTTCTAGTCCTGCAATTATTTCATGTGCATAACGTATCCAGGAAGTTGTTTTTCAGACTGGTAAAGCATTTGCCATATTCAACAAGGCCTTGAATATAAACCCTTGAATGCTTGGTTGTTGCTCCAAGCTTATATTTTCCAATCCAACTGGCGTATATGAAATCATTATCAAGACCAAAACAACAATGAGGACTACGCTAGCCTGCTCTGTGGCAGGAAACGGTTATGATTGTAGCTGTATGTAATCAAATAGCTTGTTATTCAGATGTAATTGTAACCACAACCGATTAAGGTGAGTATAACGTCACTATATTTAGAAGTGAACATTGAAAACTTCTGTTAAATGATATATGCTACATATATCTTCAATTCCACAATAGAATTTGAGAATACAAATCCTACATTTGCTTCCTATTTGTTTATTAGTTTATTATTAGCAATATTATGTTTGAAGCTTATAAGGTATGGCTGCTGTAGAGATAGAACAGCCAATCGATGTCAGTAGCAATGTGCCCACCCCATTAGCTGCCGTACATGTGTCGTACACAATGACAATACTGGGCGAGGCAAGACGCCAAGGAATTGCAGAGAAGGATTTGGGGTGAAATGAATTATACAGACAGTAATCGGAATGGATGCAGAAAAATACAACCTCAAAAAGTTCATTGGTATATATAGAGCTGTCGCAAGTGCTATCAACAAATTCGTTGTATACAAGTGGAATGTAGTAGAGTTGGGGATAAACAAAGATGTCACCACTGGCGGGCGAGTATGATCTGAATGTTCTTCTTGTGTGGTGGGTAAGTGTTAGTCTGAAATGATTACGCAGATATTATCTTTAATCTGGTCAGTGCACCAGATTTCTAATTGACTTTTAAATGAGACACCTCCCATTACTTAAAGCTTTGCAATGTCATTTATTAGACTTCTCCAGTTGCCCCGGTGGCACAATCGGTTAGCGCGCCGTACTTATAAGCAGTACATTACCGCTAAGAGATGCGGAGGTTGTGAGTTCGAGCCTCACCCGGGGCACTTATTTTAAGGTAAGAATGATAGCTCTAATGCCACAAAGGTTTTCATGGGAAGATAACTCAAATGTTCATATGTAGGGTCAGATGTGTATTCACAGCTTGTCTAACCTGATATGCAGCCTATGATTGAAAACTTTTTGCAATCCAACTAGAATATGGGAAACTCATTTTTGCAGAATGCAGTAATTTGCCGTATCTGAGTATTGCTTCATGTGAAAGATGTACAAAATCACCAACATCATGTATTGAATGATGCTATTATCACCAAATAATCGTAATCTCCATTAAAAATGTGACATCATCATCATCATCATCATCATCATCATCATCATCATCATCATCATCATCATCATCATTATCATCTTCAACATTACCAGCAATATTGTGGTTGCTGCCATAATGGAATTCATCAATGAATCTCTACCATTAACTTCATGTTAAAAAATAATGTCATTTTCTTATGGTAATGGATGAGAGTGCTGTTTGTGATTGTATATTGCCTTGTTGTTTTTAAAAATCCATGCAATTGTTAAATGGTCTGGGAGGTATTATTATCTAGTCAATAAGCTGCACCAATGCTGTGCAATCAGCTACCACTGTACTTTATTCAGCCACTGTCCCTTTACACTTTCAACAGGAATACCAAGACCCATGTTTTCCAGTGATTCGTCATTATATTACTTTGTATGTACAATGCGAGCGCCTTTGAATGGTTTGTTGCTTGACAGGGCAACATATTACCTGACCGTCATTATAATTTATATATAATCTTATGTTTCGACCGTCATAAACATTGCAGATACATCCCTCTTAGCTGGTAAGGTTATCTTTTATGTTAAGCATTTATGATTGGCTGAAAAATTACTTCTAGTCCTGCAATTATTTCATGTGCATAACGTATCCAGGAAGTTGTTTTTCAGACTGGTAAAGCATTTGCCATATTCAACAAGGCCTTGAATATAAACCCTTGAATGCTTGGTTGTTGCTCCAAGCTTATATTTTCCAATCCAACTGGCGTATATGAAATCATTATCAAGACCAAAACAACAATGAGGACTACGCTAGCCTGCTCTGTGGCAGGAAACGGTTATGATTGTAGCTGTATGTAATCAAATAGCTTGTTATTCAGATGTAATTGTAACCACAACCGATTAAGGTGAGTATAACGTCACTATATTTAGAAGTGAACATTGAAAACTTCTGTTAAATGATATATGCTACATATATCTTCAATTCCACAATAGAATTTGAGAATACAAATCCTACATTTGCTTCCTATTTGTTTATTAGTTTATTATTAGCAATATTATGTTTGAAGCTTATAAGGTATGGCTGCTGTAGAGATAGAACAGCCAATCGATGTCAGTAGCAATGTGCCCACCCCATTAGCTGCCGTACATGTGTCGTACACAATGACAATACTGGGCGAGGCAAGACGCCAAGGAATTGCAGAGAAGGATTTGGGGTGAAATGAATTATACAGACAGTAATCGGAATGGATGCAGAAAAATACAACCTCAAAAAGTTCATTGGTATATATAGAGCTGTCGCAAGTGCTATCAACAAATTCGTTGTATACAAGTGGAATGTAGTAGAGTTGGGGATAAACAAAGATGTCACCACTGGCGGGCGAGTATGATCTGAATGTTCTTCTTGTGTGGTGGGTAAGTGTTAGTCTGAAATGATTACGCAGATATTATCTTTAATCTGGTCAGTGCACCAGATTTCTAATTGACTTTTAAATGAGACACCTCCCATTACTTAAAGCTTTGCAATGTCATTTATTAGACTTCTCCAGTTGCCCCGGTGGCACAATCGGTTAGCGCGCCGTACTTATAAGCAGTACATTACCGCTAAGAGATGCGGAGGTTGTGAGTTCGAGCCTCACCCGGGGCACTTATTTTAAGGTAAGAATGATAGCTCTAATGCCACAAAGGTTTTCATGGGAAGATAACTTTTGGGCCGTA
>CM067342.1:57941931-57957511 GCA_034190875.2 Urechis unicinctus
TGACACAAAAAGGCAGTTATCTGGCTGTGAGTTCTTGTAAACGGAGAAAACTACTATGCCTCCATGGCAATGAAGCAGAATATTGCATAAATGTAACCAGGACATGCTATAAATGGCCTCGTCGATGCCAAATTTCTGCAAACCAGCTTAGTCGAGGGAGCCCTTCTATAAGCGGATCATGCTGTAAGCTCTGACAATATTCCGGGGTTTTTTTCTACGGCTGCGGCAATGCATAACACTATATGCCTTGTTCGGCCAGGTGATGGGGTGAGTCACTCTGATTAATATCAACTAAAGAAGTAGGGGGCAATTTGGCTTGTTAGCGATAATCAATCGCAGATCTCACGCCTCATTACCTTCAAGTGAAAAACATTAAATGTGATGGTGACTATGACGATAATAAGCAAGTGTTTTCTGCCATATAAGCGCTAGCTTCTTGTTTCACCACAGCGGGTGACATATGAAATTGTCGTCGTCATAGCTATATGAGTAAGTTGTCGAAGAGCTTTAATAGTGTTGCATTTACTCATGCCAAAGGTCTATGTTGATACTATAAGTTATTTCATGTTGCTTCCAACAGTGACAACTATCAGACATTTACTGCGAGCCCGGCTCATATGCAATGGCATCCATTGATGGCGAACGGCATTAGTCTTAATCTGACTTTCATTATAGCTGTCAGCGTAGGCTATATATTCTATATATATATTGATGAGAAAAGCCGCAACACCTTCCAAGAAGCCTTGTGCGGCTCATGTGTCTTCCTTATCACCTGCTTCACGTCACTATGGATAATATCATGATAGATGGAAATACCCTTTGGGGTCAAGGGTTACATGGGCCCCAATCGATCTCCCTTGGGTCTCAATATTCATCCCTCGCTTTGCTAAGTTGTGTGGATTACTCACCAAAATATGCACCCCTCTATTGAGCGTTCAAATCTCGAGCACCCTATCTGCTTCAAGTAAAATTCATCTTTGCACATGAGCAGGTTTTTGTGTAAGAATAAACAGCTAACGTCATCTATGTCATGAATTATATGGTAGAAACTTGTTTTTAATGTGAAAAGTTCGAGTATTGATATGTTTCGCCAGTCGCTATAAGCCAGAGTGCCTCCGTGGCGTCAACACACTAAGCAGATTGAGATATATACTGCATATGGCCAGTGGATTGTCATGTCGTTGGACATACAGTGCATTGTGTTGGTGTATATTCTACTGCTCTCCTTGGTTGTCGTTTATCAAATTTGCCAGATAGCCGTAGTATTCTGTAGGTGGTCGGTGTTAAGGCTTTATCCGCACCTGGCCTTTTATTGACTGCCCTTGATAAAAACTGGAAAATGTTTGTTGCTGCTCAGGGGCGGCAGAGCTCCGGCCGCATCAATCTTCAAAACTGTTTAGCCTACATTCTGATAGATCTATAGTTTTGTCGACAATTCTCTGGGAAATTTAATTAATTCATACTTATATATATACTTGCATATTTATACGCGTATATATGGTAGGTCATTCAACTTGAGAAGTTGCAACAGCAGCTGTTGACCACAGCAATGGGGAATTCCTCACTCCATGACCGACTCAGTCACACTGGAAGCGTATCCGGGTGTTCCGTTCCCCGTCTCATTTGGAGGGTCAATTCGTGGCTATATGACCAATTGGTCTGAAATTTTAAACACCTTTGTCACTTCTGACCCGCATAATTATCTTTGTTAGTTTGACACTCTCGTAGCCAGTTGTCGCAAATATTTTATGATGCCATGGTAAAGTGCTTGTTGCGAGAAACCAGGTGAAGGTCAACGAACTTAATCAGGTTGGATAGAGCTCGCTCACCAACAAATATGGCTATCACAGTGGTGGTGGTAGGAGGGTGTGGGGGAGGGGGTTGGCGGACATTAGTAGACCGATCACTGTTTAACACACCTGTTAAGTCTTCAAAGGGTATTTCCGCCCTTGACAAGACAATTCTTTTCAATACACAGTTCATTGACGTCACAATAAATTGCTCCGTTACTCGATATGTCTTAAGGGTGTCAACTGTATACATTTTGAGTGAGATAATAGATTATGTCTAAGTACAAGGGAACTCTAAAAAATGAGAGCAAACAAGTGTTTTCAATGCTCATATAAAGGTGGTACTGCTAGTGAATACATCCATCAATATGGGTATCACAAAAGTCTTACAGTGAATGAACAGCAACCAATTGCTATAACAACAAAAAGAAAGAGTACGACCAACGCCGGCGATCCGATTCCTTACTCTTATGAACCTTTGTCTCTTGCTATCTTTTAAAGGCGGCACAATATCGCCCAAGCATCTGAACCAACACAACGCGCAAGATTATGCGGTAACTTCCAGGATCTAACTACCTCATGCTAGCCAGTCACACGTTGATAAATGTACGATAATGTTATATATACAGGGCAGGCATCTTTGTGAGAAAATCCAATTGCGAGTGCGTGGAAAACTCTATTGCTGTTTAGAGTTGTGGTCGTTAATAACACATACTATATATACATATAGAGAGAGATCGATTTTCAAGAGAATATAGTATCCAGAGCCCTTGTATATCCGTAACATTTAACGACTCGTATTCAATATTTTTCTTATAATTAACCATGCAACGTTACGCAAATCATGCGTGAGTGGCTTCACGTATGTTGTTCACAATTGGCCCTCTGTATCGCGTTTGATATTGCCCCTCATTGATAAAAGCCAAATACTACTGTCATGGCAACTCCGTGTATTTGAATGCTTCACGCCGCCATTTTTCAGGTGAGCTGATTACCGAGCATCGATGAAACGACTAGCTCGTTCTAGTCAACGTTCACAAGATTATCTGGGCGTTACGCCACCTGCCGCATTTGTAGAAGACGCGCCTCGACCCCAGCTTATTATCATTTGTAATATCGTGTGAAAGCTGATTATTGTGTGTTGTTTGTTGTTTTAACACCTGACAGTGCACTTAATGTCAAGCGCATCTATTGTAATAGATTGCAGCAATGTGCTAATAAGATTTGGTAATCTGTAATGAGAAGGGACACATGCGGTCCAAATAGCTCCAGGCGATCGGCAGCTGCTTCATCCCAATGCCAATCTGCGCGTTCAGTTAGCACAATAACGCACGTCGTAGCGAGAACAATAACGCACGTCGTAATTAGAACTATAACGCACATCGTTACGAGAAGAATAACGCGCGTCGCAACGAGAACATTAACGCGCACCGTTACGAGAAGAATAACGGGCGTCGTAACGAAAACAATAACGCGCATCGTTACGAGAAGAATAACGCGCGTCGTAACGAGAACATTAACGCGCATCGTTACGAGAACAATAACGGGCGTCGTAACGAGAACATTAAGCGCATCGTTACGAGAACAATAACGGTTGTCGTTACGAAAACAATAACGCGCATCGTTATGAGAAGAATAACGCGCATCGTAACGAGAACATTAACGCGCATCGTTACGAGAAAAATAACGGGCGTCGTAACGAAAACAATAACGCGCACCGTTACGAGAAGAATAACGATCAGGACGCAACAGCGATCGTGTGTCATTAATGTTTTAATCATTTCTTTAGAATTTACCTCCCGATGGCAGCTAAAAGATCGCATCTAACACTCATATGATGGAGGCTAACTGGTGGATTGGCGTTTGTGATCAGATAACTGCAAGTACTGGTAAGACGGAACGCGGAACGGCAATCCAATCCTTGTTATGTAGCTCTCATATAACGAAAACAACAGTCGTCTGGATGAACCATTGTTTACTATCAGCTACACAATAAATCTGCGACTACAGAGCAAGCAGGTAAACAACACACGACGGATGGTAGTGAGGCTATACATACAGCGCTTTAAAGATGTAGCGCTGAGATGACAGCTCCGTGCCCTGTGACAAGTGGTTACCGAGTTGAGGAGTATCGAGACATCAATATTCATCATGCAGCAACAAACAAGCAAATAGTATTTATGCCGCATATCTTGTTAATCCTGCCGTCCACTGGCAATTCCATTGCGACTCCTGGAATATCTATGTTGATATTTTACACTTATATTTTCAAGAGCATCCATGCATACATCCAGCTCTATCCTGTTCCCACCCAAATGCTACAAGCGAGCTTATTGTACCACCTCAGGATGTTACAACAGAGGTATTTTAATACACTGCTCTGTTGCCATGAGAATATAAACGTACGAAGCATAAACAGGATTCCTTTTTACCGCATTGATATCCTTGCGACCTTAACTAAATGCAACCACACGAGGTATTTTAATAGTATATAAATTTAGTATCAAAGGTATGTATCTGCCATGTTGGCCTCTTTTATGTTTTACGTCATTGTAGTTTATACCAGCATGTTGGGCACAGCTTTACTTGAAGTGTCCGATTGTGTAGAAAAATGATCTTTGCAGTGGTTGCTTACTTCTTAAGGGGTCTTTTATTCAGCATGCTACAAGCAAGCGAAGGAAACATATAATAGCTAGCAAAGCGCATTGTTTCTTGCCACTGGAAATAAACAACATTATCTTGGTCCACATTGAAGCAGAGGACGCTTTATTCATGAGCAATACTTACGATTCGGTTTCAATTCTATTCAACCCTGAAAAAGTCTAAACATGAACGAGCTATGCCTACGACATTAATAAATTAAACATGGTTGTTTCATACTGGTTTTTAAATTAAATTTTAATTGTTGGGCGTGATTGGATTGTGTTGAATGAATTTGTGTGCGACATGAGTGAGTCATGGATACGTGAAGGAACGGGTGCTTCGAAACCTGTATTTTGTGTATTTCGTCTTGACGTGTATTGAGAACATGGACTTGAAAAGCGAGAGCTGTATATAAAAACAATGATAGTGGGATAGTGTCATTATGCCGCTGGGCTTGCGGAAGGAGATTTATGGGAATACAGAACTATACGACAAGTCACTTCATATTGTGCTCCCACCTGTGAAACAGGGAGCCGTTTTCTGATGTAGACTTTGTATATTGTGAAACATTATATCGTCAATATTGGCCGTTGTTCTTTTCTGGATCTTTGTAAGCTGAGAACTTTTTCACTGAATAAGCTCTGTGTTGCACTTGTTGCCAACGTAAACAAGTTGCATTCTGATTTGTTTATAGTAATAAGGAGCACCTGATGGCCTGGCCGGAGGGCTGTCATCCTATACTCTGTCCCTTCATCATTTATAATGGGTTTGTTTAGTCTTGTGTGAGTTCATTATATGTGTATATTGAGACATATACATAAAGTTGATTTTTAACTATTTTCGTTAAATATTCTCAAGATGATGAACACAAGCAATTCGCTGGGCAGATAACTTTGGCTTTAAATCAGATAGCTGAATGCAATATTTTTGATTTATACTGAATAAAAAAATGCATTAGCTCTGTGTTGTGCACTAATGTAAGTGCCAACTATAGCTAGTGATATTACACGTACAAACCGTGTATTTTCTTATAGTAACAAGGAGCACCTGATGGCCTGGCCGGATGGCTGTAAGTCTACATATGCTATACTATGTTCCCTTCATCATTTAAAATGGGTTTATAGTTTAGTCTTGTGGAGGCAACTCTGTGATGATATGGGCGCAAAAAAAGGAAATTAAATTTGCTCCTTGATCTACAATTATTCCTAAAATGAAAACTAGGTGACATGGTGAGTTATCTAGATGTACACCATGAAGATTAGAACAAATAACACGACAGTCTAATTAAGCGTCGGGGATACATTTAGCTGAACATAGCTAATAAGACTCCGACCTCTTCAATAGATCCGTTTTAATAGGAAGTAGCGGGGCGGGCGATCACTTAGCTCAAGGTTGCGTATTTCAATGTCAAAGATCTCATTAGTAGCCATCCCATTGATACAGAAATCATTTTGGTGAATTGCGATGATGTTTCATGCATCAGGTCCTTGATAATGCAAACCAGCAGACCAACCAATTCATCTTGGAGAGCTTAAAAGGATGCTCAAACGGCAGTTCTTACACATGGAAGCTAATGCAAAGACAATGATACTAAGTCAACTACAAATTGATAAGTAGCAGATTGAAACACTTGTGATGTTTTCTTTGGATATAGAATAATGGATTTGATAAGGTTTGCACTGGTCGTCGTTATTTCATTGCTTCCTTTGAATAATAATATGGTGACTCTTTTCAGTGACTGACACTGGATGCAGTTGGTCTACACAAGTAGACACTAGCACCAGAATAACTTAGAGATTTAATCGTATAAAAACGCCAAATGGCGCGCAACACAATCAGCAGCAGCGAATGGCAACAATTATCGACATTGGGAAAATATTTGTTAGGTTTATGACGAAAATTTAATAAAATAATACATGGATTTTGTTTATTTGTTCCCGTTAGTGATCTGAAGTGTCAAAGGGAGGGGAATTCCGTTCCGAGTTTTGCATTGCAGAGCAAACAGCAACCACTGAGCCACAGCGGCATTCATATATGTTATTGGCAATCATGATTAGTCAAGAGCAGATTTGAAACGAAGAGTTTTGACTTCCATCGAATATAAGTGGTTCTATGTAAGTGCAAGCTTCCAACAGTACGATGTGCGTGGAATATCAAATATATGAACACATGGAAATGTGTTAAGGCTTACGGGAACGACTTTTACATATGAACACCTTATCAAATGTGCTTCCTTGACACTATGGCGAGTCGAATATTTAAACACCACAGTCTGCGTGACAAATTCTATAATTCATCTTTAGAGCAGTTGCGCTTGCCAAATTCGTGAGAAGAATTTTACGGATCATCAAACCCCTCCCCTGTAAAGCTGAATATCCCACAAATTGATTGCAGCGAGTACACCGGCAAAGCCACTGTATTATTTAATGCAATGGGCTGTTGGCAAAACAGCATCAGTCAAGTGTCAGGTTCTTGTTATGCTATAAGTCGTTGTTCATTCTGAAATTCATAATAAATTACTGACTGAGACAATTAACAAAGCAATGCAAATAATGTATATCTAGCGTCAAACAAGTTCCTAGTATCCCGCTCGTGTTGAATGATTAGGCTTCACAACAAGGCGATTTATAAGCACGCTCTTCTGTTATTTGCTACTATGGACCAGCAACATCAAAGGCCAAGATCCATTCGAGCCCTAATTACATCACAAGGCAACGAGCCATACTAGCCCCAGTTACATCACAAGGCAGCGAGCCACACTAGCCCCAGTTACATCACAAAGCAACGAGCCATGCTAGCCCCTGTAACATCTCTACATCAAAGGTATTTGTTAGATATACGATGTATCATCTGTGCGTCGTGCCAGTCTCTAGCAGTACTTGTAGCGTGGGCCTTGATCATTTCATCCAACGCGCCTGATCGAAGGTATAAAAATAAAGAAGGTAAAGAAAGGATATTAGAATTAACATATGTATAGATAAAGCTCAGACAAGCATAAATGTGTAAGTAAACCTCTCCCACATAAATGCTTTCTAGTATGCACAGTATTCGCTAATAAATTCTGCGTATAGTTAGTTTCAATTGTTATCTCTATAGAGAGCCGATTTAAGAACACGTGGTACATTACGTACATATGGGTATATATGTGTTAGCTAGAGCATAGAAGCGGGCTTTAAATTCTGCAATGATTCAGTTGTCAACTGGATCACTGGAGGCGCATTCAACACAGCGCTGTGAATAATGTATCATTTAAGACTTGCCCACAAAGCTATGATGTTTTGTAAACAGAATGCATGCAATCTCTTCGATCACTTTAAAAAGAAACTGTCTGCCTCTATTGGATTTTCTATGTACATATATACTCATATTCGTAGAATGACCTCAGTATATTACAGTCATGTCATAAAACAATCATTAACTTATGATGAATGCGTTGTGTTTCATCACCAGAACATAAAACTGTTAATTCTCACAAGCGTGCGTGTGCGGAGACAGATAGCCTTGCGAATTAGTTATGTGTGTAATGCTGATATCATGTCAAGGCAAATCTACGCTATCCACTAAATCCGATGGATGTTGTTTAAGGGATTATGACCATTATAGGACTGATAAACGCGATGTAAATCAATGGGTGTATGGCCATTATAGGACTGATAAACACGATGTTGATCAATGGGTGTATGACCATTATAGGACTGATCAACACGATGTAAATCAAGGGGTGTATGACCATTATAGGACTGATAAACGCGATGTTGATCAATGGGTGTATGACCATTATAGGACAGATAAACACGATGTAAATCAATGGGTGTATGACCATTATAGGACATAAACACGATGTTGATCAATGGGTGTATGACCATTATAGGACTGATAAACACGATGTTGATCAATGGGTGTATGACCATTATAGGACAGATAAACACGATGTTGATCAATGGGTGTATGACCATTATAGGACTGATAAACACGATGTAAATCAATGGGTGTATGACCATTATAGGACTGATAAACACGATGTTGATCAATGGGTGTATGACCATTATAGGACTGATAAACACGATGTAAATCAATGGGTGTATGACCATTATAGGACTGATCAACACGATGTAAATCAATGGGTGTATGACCATTATAGAACAGATAAACACGATGTTGATCAATGGGTGTATGACCATTATAGGACTGATAAACACGATGTAAATCAATGGGTGTATGACCATTATAGGACTGATAAACACGATGTTGATCAATGGGTGTATGACCATTATAGGACAGATAAACACGATGTAAATCAATGGGTGTATGACCATTATAGGACAGATAAACACGATGTTGATCAATGGGTGTATGACCATTATAGGACTGATAAACCCGAGGTTGATCAATGGGTGTATGACCATTATAGGACTGATAAACACGATGTTGATCAATGGGTGTATAACCATTATAGGAATGATAAACACGATGTTGATCAATGGGTGTATGACCATTATAGGACTGATAACCACGATGTAAATCAATGGGTGTATGACCATTATAGGACTGATCAACACGATGTAAATCAATGGGTGTATGACCATTATAGGACTGATAAACACGATGTTGATCAATGGGTGTATGACTATTATAGGACTGATAAACACGATGTAAATCAATGGGTGTATGACCATTATAGGACTGATAAACGCGATGTTGATCAATGGGTGTATGGCCATTATAGGACAGATAAACACGATGTTGATCAATGGGTGTATGACCATTATAGGACTGATAAACACGATGTTGATCAATGGGTGTATAACCATTATAGGACTGATCAACACGATGTAAATCAATGGGTGTATGACCATTATAGGACTGATAAACACGTTGTTGATCAATGGGTGTATGGCCATTATAGGACTGATAAACACGTCCTTTATTTTACACCTGTTATATTCATGTGCTGTATTCAAATGACGTATTTCATCTTACCAAACATCCAAGGCTTTCATCCTTCGCTGTTCGACTAATAGTTCTTATTAAGTGATAAAAAGACTCCAACTTGCTGTGTAATGGACCCGCATACGACTTCAAGATGACCGCGTCTTTTAAGTAATTGCTTTTTTTGGGTATATTTCTTGGTGGAAACAGCTTCATGTTGTAATTATGTATGGTAATTTTCTACTACTACTGAAATGCGTGGGATAAATTGCCCCTTTCAATACTGACTGTATTGTGAACTCGCAAAGAACGGTCAATTACAAGATGGTCCTGCCACGCAAACTATTTGGTCGAGCGCATTTACAAATTTCCAATGTTTGTAAAACCATCGTTGTTTGTGAAAGACTGATATGTAACAATGCAGTAAGATTTGCGTGATAGAATAATGTACGCTTCTATTAATGACATATTTGTAGGGCTGCTTCTCAACTTGTCAATATTTCAATCAGAGAAGTTGTTGATTTTATCATATTGAATTGTTTCCGCGGATGCATATCTCCAAGTCGTTCGGGACGACAAATGCATGGTCAATGTGTAAAGAAACATCTCAATGCTAAAACCAACTCGTGTTTTCCAAGCTCAAGTTAATGCGGCGCTGCTGTATGGTGTATCCATCATCATAGGGATCTTGAGAACCACACTATAGGTCAACAACAACAAATCTTGGAAATAGTGCGACACTTGTCATTGATCCCATCTTAATTGTGATATCCTTAAATATGACATATCTTTCTAGCCCTCATCAACCGATATCTCTCTCTATCTCTTTTGCAGGCCGCACGATATCCCACAAGAACCTTAACTATCTCAAACGAGGATAATAGTGCGTTAAACTCGATGACCAGTTATATGCTCATAGAATGGTTTGCACGATGGGCAGGCATCTCTTTTTGAGACATATTCAGTCATGAGTGCACGGGAAACCATCGTTGCAATTTACAATTCTGCTATAATTTATAATTTCTCATACCATATGTATAGTAACATGTTTATAAACGAGAGATCTATTTGCAAGATAAGTTAGAGAATGAGGACACCAGAACCCTCGTCGACCTGAAAACCCTCAACATTTATCGATGAATATTTAGGCGAATACTTCTGTTTCTATGGTAAACACTATGAAACCCATAGACTCAAATGCACCATGCTAATTATATGTGTACACATACCATGCCTGTTGCCCACGTGTGAGTGCTTACACGTCTACTGTCCACAATTGGCGTTGAATATTGACCTTCATTGATAAAAAAGGTATAATTCATTACTACACACTGCAATTCTTGTTCAATGTTCATGATAAGCTTGTAATCCAGCATCGTCATTGCTCGAGTTGCTCGTTAGTAAGATAATCCGTGCGTGAGACGACTTGTCGCTTCTGTGGAATACGTACATAGTTCCCAACTCGTTATCAATTCATATATAGGGCCACAATCAAGATGCAAGAAAGTGCTTATCACGTGATGTTTGAGGGCATTTAAGCTCACAGTCTACTGAATGTCAAGCGCATATATTTAAATAGATAGCAGCTGTAATCTGTAAACAGAAAGGACATAATTGCAATGTTACCCCGACAACGTCTGAATATGAATGAACCATGCCTGTAACATATGTATAATAAAGCTCTTAGGTGCTATCCACGCGTGCATGACGAAGTGTGGATTTTCATCTCGGTGAATTTTGTTGCTTTTGTAGCGTTAGTCACAGATACCCCGGAAAAGTGCTTGTCAAGCGATTTAAGGGAACCACTCTACGGGTGTATTGTAAAAAATTGCAAATTGTAAAACATTATATTGTAATTATTGTCAATTGTGCTCTTCTGGATATTTGTAAGCCGAGAAAATGTTTCACGGGATATGCTGTATGCTGCACTTGAGAGCCGACCTATACAGCCTATTAAATGACTGATTTATTGTGTCGCAAGAAAAGATCACCTGGTGCGCTGGTCGGGTGACAATCATCGGACAATTTGTCTCTTCATCATTTGTAATGGGCGTGGATGGTCTTATTTGAGTTCCGCTGAGCGATGAACACAACACATGTTGAGGCCTAGCATCACGTTTCACCTGGCCACGATAATTGTATACATTTAATGTTGTCAATATGTGGTTCATCAAATATCATTAGAAGATGTAACATTTCTCTATGGTAAAGGTTTACTCCACATGTCTGGACGATCGTAAGCTCCAATGAACTCTAAGCCATCGGCTTTCTGCCTTTTAACGCGAAATGTTGGATATATCGCCAGATTACCTTAATTTGTGGAAGCTAGCAGATGAATATTCATTATGATTTACACGTACTTACCGCGGTCATATTTGTTATACCACCATGAGGCCAAACCTACCGCTGTTCATTTTGTCAGATACAATGTTCCGATATGTGAATATAAATAACAGCATAAATAGGATATGTTATATGTCAATGCTGGTTACGTCTGAAACACCACGTTCTTTAACAAAACACGATAACGCCAATATGGCAGCATATTTCAAATGCTGTCCTGTATAATGACGGGTGATGATCACAAATAATACAGAGTTCTGTGTTAGGAATGCAGGTGCAGCGTTTCGCCACAGAGAGCTTTTCCACCCTGCGCCTGGTAAGCAAGGATGCAATGATATGTAAACGTACACAAGTAGCATAGAGTGTGGGGGTTCTTGTGCACCGCCCCTCATCTATACTATAGCCCTAATAACAGCTTATGCAGGATTTTGATTTTATTGCTCCCTGCTCACTTAGGGTGAGCTTCACTCAAGAGAAAGGCGCGTCGGGCCCGATCACCAACGGGCCCAACTCTGCTATATTAGTTTGCCGGTAAACCCCCACTCTCAAACAACTTCTTGCTTGTTGTGTCAGTATCGACAACAAGAGGAGCCCACTGCATCGTACTTATTGTAAGTCGCTACAATCGGCAAATATTATTTGTCTTGCGGCAATTGATTAATGGTTATAGCCGTTTTCATGGAGACATAATGTCATAGATTTACAATCGGCATATAATATTTGTTATTCGGTAATTAATCCCTGGGTTTCGCCCTTCCCATATTCAGATAATGTGATGGATGCATTCTGATAAATCTATGTTTAATTCATCAAGTTAGCATAGGAATTGCATTCATTGTCCTAAGATGGTTATCAAATTGCTAACATGGTGACTTGCTTTGTTATCTTTAAGTGTCTTACAATAAAATAACACGACAATCCAATTAAACATCGGGGAAGTTTTTCATTGAATGTGCCATATTACACTCTGTCCTTTTAAACTTTTAGTGTAGGAAGGCCTCAGCACAGCAAGCCATCATTTTTATCGATTTTGTATAAATTGAGCAGCCATTCCATTGGCACAAGAGTATTTTTGGTGAATCACAATGTTTCTTTAATCGGGTCCTAGTTCAACGAAATATCACATCGTGTTCATATAACATTAGAAAAGTGGTGCATAAAAGCAGAACGTATTCCATATGTAGGCCCTATCCACTAATAGGAAGCACCAACGAGCGGTGATTGCACCTGAAGGCAAAGATAAAGGCGGAAAGTTTCATTCAATCTTAAACTCTTAAACATTTACAGGCTGATTAATTGTGCATCGTCGTTGAGCAATCATGTTGTATCGACCCCGATGACAACCTTCTTTGACCTATTTGAACCATTGGATATTCCTTTTCAGCTACAGGAATGGAATTAGGACGCAAGCCGAAACTAACAGCAGAGAATAATGTAACTTTACAAACGACCATCTAAAAACGGAACATTGAAACGCCATACGGTGCTGTCCCCTCAGCTCAAGACGATACCAAATATCACGCTTTGGCCAATCCTGTTCGGGGTCAATCAGCTACAGCGGGCTTACTTGGAATCCCGGGGGGGGGGGCACTTAAGTGTATAGAGGTAGTATATATGTGCCGCGCGACGGGGTATGTTTTTTGGGCCTCTCGACTTGTACGACGGGTTTTTGGGCCTCATACTCGACGGGATATGTTTTTCAGGTTCAATGTGTACGACGGGTTATACATTCGGATAATACCTTGTGCGACGGGGTATGCTTTTTGGCCATTTTGACCTTGTACGACGGGTACGGGTTTTTGAGGTCCCGCGGCACACCCCTATCCAGGATAAGGCCAAGTGCCCCCCCCCACCCCCCCGGGCTTGGAATAACATTTTTGTTTTAATTGGGCAATGCATTGTTTCCGGTAGTGACGTACAGCATTAATGGGGATGGGGAGTTTTGCACTGTAGCCAAGGTAACAGCTTCTGCACCGTAGAAGCGTTCGTAGATATTGTTAGCAACCATGCTTAGGCTGGAGCAGATTATATACGATTACCTCTGGCTTTGATCGATAATAACTGGTTTGATATCAGTGTAAGCTTCCTACAGTAAGACGTCGTTGGGGTTTGAGGGCATGCTCAGATTTCATCACCCCGATAATTTGATTAAAACAACTGAATGAGGAAAATATGTCCGATTTAATGGACGAATGGTTGTTTTCAAGCGCGTACTTGAACGATTCTATGATCGGAATACCTGATGATACGTTTATTTGTGCACAAGCTGATTCGGAATTATCTCTTACTCCAATCAACTTCCACAGTCTCACCTCTGCTTCACAAATTCTACAATTAAACTTCAGATCGGAGGTTAACCAGTAGCGCTGGACAAATACATGCGACGAATTTTAAGAATCCTCATACCCTCCCGCAATCTCCTTGGCATGTTCGCTTCTCTTACCTACGCAATCAATCTCTGTCCCGCTAAGAATTTGACCGGTCTTTGACCTCCCGCTTGTGCGCCTACAGTATGTAAACATGGGCAGCGTTCGTGCTCGGAGGCGTTCCAGCAATGTACTGTTTTGTACTGTCACTGGATATTCACCTGGATTTTGCGACAAGCTATCACACTCAGGATGTAGACGGCTCCAACCACTGTGTCGCCTGGGACTTTCCTTTTTCTGCCCAGGAAGATGTTAGGTCGCTCAGGGTTATTCTCAACAACCTTTAACTGAGCAGCTCCGGAAGTACCGTTTAGACAGAACAGGGGAACCACCCAAGACAAATGTAAACAATATAATATGCATGCTTGCTTATTTAATTTTTGAGGTATGAAGTTAGTTGTAGGATCATTAACATTGGACCAGCGATTGTCTTTATATCGGGAACATATACTTGAATTTTGCATTCTATGAATGCCGATGACACGGTCTTGGTAGTATAATCATTATTGGTGAACTATTTTGTACTGTGTAAATATAGCTACAGTCAATTAAGAGCAGAATTCAGAAAATAAATCATAATAACTGGCAGGTTAGATAGCTAATAGTCTACTTAACAGCACTCTTCATCAGATCTGATGAGTTCTTAATCGTCCGTCAATTCTTCACCCTTAGATTTGGACAGTAATGTCTCGGGATGGGCAAACATAATGACATACCTCCCTGCTGCCGTATCCCCCACATCTGTCTCCAATGAACTTTCTGCAAACCAATGTAAGAATGCTCTGGCAGTGATATTTAAGGAGATCTAAACTGATAAAACATTACCAAATATGTTTAACTCCTCATAATAGAGGACTGATCTTATATCAGAACAATAAGCATATGCATACATCATGAAAATGGCACGCACAAGTGTTAGTTGGAAGAGCGACGTTTATCATACTTACATAACTTCCGGTACAGACCTGCGATAGCTCTGCAGAAAATTAATACATCGAGGATTCGACGTAGATATCAGGCTGCTTTAGTGAAGCTTTTAACGGTGGTGTTGCATGTGTATCATACATTCAACAAGACCAGAGTTATGGCCTGAGTGTGCCAGAAGGAGTCTCTGTGAAGCTAGGCCGTGGTATAACTTGAGTGTATTGCATTATCCAGGCATATATGACCAAAGAGAGCATTTCCGCCTGATGTCACGGCAGGTTAATCATTGTAATGGTTGCGTAGCAGCACTTTACACCTTATTTCTTTTACACCATGATCAAAGATCTTGTATGTATGATAACCCAGCCCCTTATTGTCCGAATATCAAGCAATCATTTGCTACCGGCCATGGTAGAAGTATGTAACAAGTATCAAAACACTTTTAAAACATCAAGCAATTTGCCATTGCGCTTTTGACAAGTTCAACGACACTTTTGATAACAACAAGCAATTTGCGTTTGCGTT